>QRFJ01007215.1:2500-20000 GCA_006176705.1 Cocos nucifera
ATGAAATGGGTTGGATTGGTATTATTCTGGATACGGCAAAATCATTCTATTCGATCTAATAAGTACCTTGTGTCAGAATTGAGAAATTCTATGGCTCGAATCTTTAGTATTCTCTTATTTATCACCTGTGTCTACTATTTAGGCAGAATGCCGTCGCCTATTGTCACTAAGAAACTGAAAGAAACCTCAGAAATGGAAGAAAGGGGAGAAAGTGAGGAAGAAAGCGATGTAGAAACAACTTCCGAAACGAAGGAGACTAAACAGGAACAAGAGGGATCCGCCGAAGAAGACCCTTCCCTTTGTTCGGAAGAACAGGAAGATCCGGAAAAAATAGATGAAACGGAAGAGATCCGAGTGAATGGAAAGGAAAAAACAAAGGGGGAATTCCACTTTCACTTTAAAGAGACATACTATAAAGATAGCCCAGTTTACGAAGATTCTTATCTTGATACCTATCAAGATAATTGGGAATTGGGAAGACTTAAAGAAGAGAAAAATGAAAAGACTTATTTCTGGTTTGAAAAACCTCTTGTGACTTTTCTTTTCGATTATAAACGATGGAATTGTCCATTGCGATATATAAAAAATGATCGGTTTGAAAATGCTGTACGAAATGAAATGTCACAATATTTTTTTTATACATGTCCAAGTAATGGGAAACAAAAAATATCTTTTACATATCCACCTAGTTTATCGACTTTTTCGGAAATGATAGAACGAAAAATGTCTTTGTACACGACAAAAAAATTATCCCATGGAGACCTGTATAATTATTGGGTTTATACCAATGAACAAAAAAAATAATAAAAATATTGATACATAAAAAAAATATAAGAATAAATAAGACGAGATTCGCCCCCCCCCCATATATCTGATCCCTTCACCTATAAGGGAACTTGTAAGGCCAACTCCATTTGTAATTCCATCAATTATATGTCTATCAAAAAACTGAGTTAGCTCGGTTATTCCTCTTATACCCATGGCTAAAACTCTAGTATAAAAAATATCTATGTAACCACGATTATTTGACCAATTGTATATAATACTTTTTATTTGGTCCAAGATAATTCTCTTAGGGCTCCCTTTTACAAATGAATTGATTAAGTCCAAATTCTGGAAAAATGAATAAACAGACCCATATAAAATATATGCTATGAATAATCCGAAAAAGGATATACTTACTGAAAAAATGGAATTTATAAAAAATTCATACCAATTCACAGAATAATTCGAATTTGGATGGAAAAGATTTTGGGATGGGTTTAACCATTTCGATAATATATCAGAATACATTACTCCTTGATCAAAAGAAATTCCTATTGATCCAACGAACAAAGTAAATAGTACCAATACAAGCAGAGGAAATAGCATAGTATTGTCTGATTCGTGAGGATACATGGAAGTATATTTATTTCCAAAGTAAGTACTAAAGTATCGTATCTTATCATTATCAATAATTTTATATGTATCTTTTGAAAAAAAGTGGACCTTACTATTCATTGTTGATAAAAGTAAATTTTTATTGACTGTTTTTGGTGCTTCTTTTCCCCATAGAGATATTGAATAGAACGAGTTACTTTTAGTGCTACTGTGATTTTGAAAATAAATGCGCAAATACCCATCAAAGGTAAGTAAATATACCCGAAACATATAAAATGTGGTTAATCCTATTGTGAAATAAGGTATTATTGCAAAAATTGGTGAATATAACCAACTATCATTAAGAATTTCATCTTTGGACCAAAAACAAGCAAGAGGTGGAATACCACAAAGAGAAAGTGTACCTAATAAAAAAGTAGTTCTTGTAATTGGAACATATCTTGTTAAACCACCCATAAGAACCATATTCTGACTTTTTTCTGGTGAATATCCAACAATAGGTTCCATTGAATGAATAATAGATCCAGATCCCAAAAACAATAAAGCTTTAGAATAGGCATGAGTGATCAAATGGAATAAAGCCGCTCGATAAGAACCTATACCTAGAGCTAACATAATATAACCTAATTGAGACATTGTAGAATAAGCTAAACTTCTTTTAATGTCTCTTTGAGCAAGAGAAAAAGTAGCTCCTAATAGTACTGTTATTACACCTATTAAAGAAATGAAATTCATTATATAAGGTATGTCTATGAAAAGAGGAATAAGCCGAGCTACAAGAAAAATTCCTGCTGCTACCATAGTAGCAGCGTGTATAAGGGCCGAGATAGGAGTAGGTCCTTCCATGGCATCAGGTAACCATACGTGGAGGGGGAATTGTGCAGATTTAGCAACTGCACCGACAAATAATAAAGAGGCACACAAAGTAGCAAATAAGGAGTTGACCCCATTATTATGGATCAAGTTATTAGCTATTTCGAACAAATCCCGAAATTCCAAACTACCTGTTATCCAATAAAGACCTAAGATTCCTAATAATAAACCAAAATCTCCTACACGATTAGTTACAAAAGCTTTTTGACAAGCACTTGCGGCAATCGGTCGTGTGAACCAAAACCCTATTAATAAATAGGAACACATTCCCACTAGTTCCCAAAAAATATGAATTTGTATCAAATTAGAACTAGTAACTAATCCCAACATGGAAGTATTGGAAAAACTCATATAAGCAAAAAATCTCAAATATCCTTGGTCGTGAGACATATAATTGTCACTATAAATAAGAATCATGACTCCAACAGTAGTAATTAGTATTGACATAATAGAAGTAAGTGGATCGATCAAATATCCAAACTCTAAGGAAAAATCAATATCTATGGTCCAAGACCATAGATATTGATAAATAAAACTTCCATTTATTTGTTGAATAGACAGATTGGCCGAAAATCCCATAGCTACACTTAACAGAAAAATACTAGGAAAAGCCCATATACGACGAATATTTTTTGTTGCTGTCGGAATAAGTATAAGTCCAAATCCTATTGACATAGTAACTGTAAGCGGAAGAAAAGGTATTATCCATGCATATTGATATGTATGTTCCATAAGAAAACAAACAAATTGAGATTTTTTTTATAATTAATAATTGTTTCCGATTCACCAATTCTTATCTCTTTCGAAAAGAACAATAAACAATAATAATGAAAAAAACATAATATTAATATATATATATTATTTGTTATTTTATGTTAAATGTTAGATTATGTTAAATGTTGAAAG
Source organism: Cocos nucifera (assembly GCA_006176705.1). NCBI lineage: Eukaryota > Viridiplantae > Streptophyta > Magnoliopsida > Arecales > Arecaceae > Cocos > Cocos nucifera. The sequence goes on from QRFJ01007215.1 coordinate 5,660, forward strand.
TTAAAAAAAAACTATTATTCACAGAAATAAAGTATAGATAATGATTAAAAAAAAGGATCTATTCCGAACAATACATGTCTTTCACATACAACGATAAATAAAAATGAGTAACCCTTTTTTGAATGGCAGTTCCAAAAAAATGTATTTCTATGTCAAAAAAACATATTCGTAGGAATATTTGGAAGAAAAAAGGATATTTAACTGCAGTAAAAGCTTTTTCTTTAGCGAAATCGGTTTCTACCGGACATTCAAAAAGTTTTTTTGTGCGACAAACAAATAATAAAGTCTTGGGATAATCGGAATTGACATAGCCCGAAGAACTGAAAATTTTTTAAGATGAACGATTCACATTAATTAATGTATTGAACTACTCAATATTAGTTATAACTAGCTGCGGTATGTAGAATAAGAGTTTTCTGTATATTGGGTTCTTATTAAGAATAGTATTTTTTCCCTATCCATTAACTATTCACAATAGAAAATCTTAATCCTATTTTTCTATTGTGAATAGTACAATTGCCATAGAAATTTAAACTCTTTTTTTTTATATGCCTAGCCTAAAACTTAATTGGTTTGGTAAATGTTACCTTATTTATATTATATACATATACACAATGAAGAGTATTAATACTTAATGATACTAAAGTATCGGAATGGAATCGTTAGAAAAATTCCAAATGGATTTAGTGATGAAATTGTAATACATATGAGATCTTGGTTATTTGATTTTTTTTCAATAAAAAAAATCAATGTTTTTCATTTTGAATCCGATTTAATCGGATTCAAAATGAAAAATTCAAATATGAATTTAAACGAGTCTTTTTTCATCGATTCTAATGTTTCCTAGACTATATTGAATCCTTGATTCTTGACGATTCAACATGAATTGAATATTATTATTTCAAGTAAGCCGCCATGGTGAAATCGGTAGACACGCTGCTCTTAGGAAGCAGTGCTAGAGCATCTCGGTTCGAGTCCGAGTGGCGGCATCCTCTAAAAGAGACACAATGTTTCCTATAATGTATTCAATTTCCGATTTCAATTCTGTAATGGGACACTTTTTTTATGATATTTGTGACTTTAGAACATATATTAACTCATATCTCTTTTTCGATCATTTCAATTGTGATTACGATTCATTTCATGAACTTATTAGTCTACGAAATCGTAGGATTACGTGATTCATCGGAAAAAGGGATGATAGCCACCTTTTTCTCTATAACAGGATTATTAATTTCTCGTTGGATTTCTTCGGGACATTTTCCGTTAAGTAATTTATACGAGTCATTAATCTTCCTTTCATGTAGTTTATTTATTATTCATATAATTTCCAAGAAATTGAACCATAAAAATGATTTAAGCATAATAACTACCCCAAGTACTATTTTTACTCAAGGCTTCGCTACGTCGGGTCTTTCAACTGAAATGCATCAATCCGCAATATTAGTACCTGCTCTACAATCTCAGTGGTTAATGATGCACGTCAGTATGATGTTATTGAGCTATGCAGCTCTTTTATGCGGATCGTTATTATCAATTGCTCTTCTAATCATTACATTTCGAAACAACATAAATTTTTTTTGTAAAAGCAATAATTTCTTAATTAGATCATTTTTCTTTGGTGAGATTAAATACTTGAATGAAAAAAGAAGAAGCCTTTTTAAAAACCCTTCTTTTCTTTCATTTCGAAATTATTACAAATATCAATTGACTCAGCGTTTGGATTATTGGAGTTATCGTATGATTAGTTTAGGGTTTACCTTTTTAACCATAGGCATTCTTTGTGGAGCAGTATGGGCCAATGAAGCATGGGGATCTTATTGGAGTTGGGACCCGAAGGAAACTTGGGCATTTATTACTTGGACCATATTCGCGATTTATTTACATACTAGAACAAATCAAAGTTTACAAGGTACGAATTCGGCACTTATAGCTTCTATAGGATTTTTTATAATTTGGATATGCTATTTTGGGGTCAATCTATTAGGAATAGGTTTACATAGTTATGGTTCATTCACATTAACATCTAATTGAATAAGCTACATGAAAAATACATAAGAATATCGTCCCATATATAACGAAAGTTTGCTTGTTCGAGTTTTTGTTTTGACAGGTTGTCAAAACAAAAACTCGAACAAGCATCTCATTACAATTCTAATTCACTTTATTTTTTTGCATTGTACAGCGAACGATTTAAAAAAAATCTGAAAATTAAAGAATTATAAGACTTTTTGTCTCATTAATGAAACACTATCTATAAAAGTAATTAGATAGGATAGCTTGTACCCTGTCAACTGATAACGAGAGAACGAAATCAGGATAAATACCAATCCCTATTATGGGTAGAAAGATACAAATTGAAACAAATAGTTCTCGTGGTCCAGAATCAAAAAAATTAGAGTGTGGAACATTGAATAGCTTGTATCCATAGAACATCTGACGTGACATAGATAATAAATAAATAGGAGTTAATATCACTCCAATTGCCATTACAAAAGTAATTAGTATTTTTGGCATTAAAAGATATTTTGGACTAGTAATTATTCCAAAAAATACTACTGATTCCGCAACAAAACCACTCATTCCAGGCAATGCAAGAGAAGCCATCGAGAAACTACTGAACATGGCAAATATTTTTGGCATTGGGATGGATATCCCTCCCATTTCGTCGAGATAAACAAGACGTATTCTATCACAACTCGTTCCCGCCAAGAAAAAAAGTGCAGCACCAATAAATCCATGAGAGAGTATTTGTAAAATGGCTCCATTGAGTCCCATGTCGGTTATAGAACCAATTCCTATAATTGTAAAACCCATGTGAGATACAGAGGAATAGGCTATTCTCTTTTTAAAATTGCGTTGACCGAGAGAAATTAAAGCTGCATAGATTATTTGCATCGTTCCAACTATTACCAACCAGGGAGAAAATATAGAATGAGCGTGGGGTAATAATTCCATATTGATCCGAATCAATCCATATGCTCCCATTTTTAATAAGATTCCAGCTAGAAGCATACATGTACTGTAATGTGCTTCTCCATGGGTATTTGGTAACCATGTATGCAGGGGTATAATCGGCGATTTGACAGCATAAGCAATAAAGAAACCAAAATATAATATTATTTCCAATGCCACAGGATATGATTGATTAGCTAATCTTTCAAAATCTAATGTTGGTTCATTGGAACCATATAAACCCATACCTAGAACTCCTATTAAGAGAAAAATAGAACCCCCTGCTGTGTACAAAATAAACTTTGTAGCCGAGTAGAGACGTTTTTTTCCTCCCCACATGGATAAAAGTAAGTAAACAGGAATTAATTCTAACTCCCACATGATGAAAAAAAGTAAAAGGTCTCGAGAAGAAAATGATCCTATTTGACCGCTGTACATTGCTAACATCAGGAAATAGAACAATCGCGAATTTCGCGTAACTGGCCAAGCTGCTAAAGTAGCTAAAGTAGTGATAAATCCTGTCAGTAAAATGGGTCCTATGGAAAGTCCATCGATTCCCAGTCTCCAGTGAAAATCAAAAATATCTATCCATTTATAATCTTCTTCCAATTGGATTAATGGATCGTCCAATTGGAAATGATAACAGAATGCATAGGTTGTTAGAAGGAGTTCTAATAAGCATATACAAATAGTATACCATCTAAACATCTTATTTCCTCTATGAGGAAATAAGAAAATTGAAGAACCCGCGAATATCGGCAAAACTACAAGTATTGTTAACCAAGGAAAATAACTCGTGATAAAGACAAGATATGTTTTGACCAGAAAAACCCGTGCTCGAAATAATAAATTTTATCGAGTACGGGTTTTTGTCGGTAAAGAGGAATCAAATGATTCAAGTGGAGTTTTTTGTAACGTATCAATAAGATAGACCCATGCTGCGAGTTGTTTCATGGCATAAATAAACACGGACACTCAAAAAATCTGTTGGGCAGGCGGATTCACATCTCTTACAACCTACACAGTCCTCGGTTCTTGGTGCGGAAGCAATTTGCTTAGCTTTACATCCGTCCCAAGGTATCATTTCCAATACATCTGTGGGGCAGGCTCGTACACATTGAGTACACCCTATACATGTATCATAAATTTTTACTGAATGTGACATTGGATCTATAAATTCCAGTTTTGAGCATAAAAAATTTTCGATCTGGTAAAATTAGTAGTAAATGAATCATACATTTATATTGTAGACACCAGACGAAGCAGTGGTTTATCAAAATTTTAAGAATCAATATATTTCTAAACCTGTTCGTGAGAAAAGTCCAAGAGACTTTGATTTCTCTTTCAACAACCATGATCATGCGAGTTGCACATGTGAATTCAAATTGACCAACAAATTGGTCAATATTTCAATATTAATTCAAAGTATTTATTCAATATGAAAATATTTATTATTCAATAGTAAATTAATTCAATACTATATATATATATATATATTTTATATATTTATAATTTATAATAATATAATAATAAAAAAAAAAAAAAATAATAATAAAATTATAATAAAAAAATAATAAAAAAGTATATCATATTATTATATAATAATATGATAATTATAATAAAATAATTAATAATAACATATTAATTCTAATAAAAACATATTAATTCTAATAAAATTAGATTAGAATAAATTTATATTATATTAAAAATATCAATTTTTTTATAAATTGATATTTTTAATATAATATCTAATAGATTAATATTCTATGTAATATTATGTATCTTATGATCATAACTAATTATTCAACAAATTCGATTGATTGATACGAGTTGATTTTCTGTTACGATGGATCGATGAAACAATAGCTAGCCCAATAGCTGCTTCAGCAGCCGCAACAGCTATAACAAAGATTGAGAAAATGTCGCCTTTTAATTGGCGACTATCAAATATATCAGAAAATGTTACGAGATTGATATTAACCGAATTGAGTATAAGCTCAAGACACATAAGTGCTCTAACCATCTTTCGACTTGTGATCAATCCATAGATACCGATAGAGAATAAATAGACACTCAAAAAAAGTACATGCTCGAACATCATTGACTAACTCCTTATCAATCTCGATTCATTTTAATATGAACAACAATTCAACCGATTCGATTGATTAGAATAGAACGATTACAGAATAAAAGAAGGTATTGGCAATAGATAGGTTTAATTAAAATAAAAACCTTATAAAAACCTTAAACCTTTCCATTTATTTTATTTATTTAGAATTTATAAATCTTAGAATTTAAATCTTAGAATTTAATTCTAAGTATTTCTTATTGACGAGCCATAGTAATTGCACCTATCAAGGAAACTAAAAGAATTATGGAAATGAGTTCAAACGGAAGATAAAAATCTGTTGATAAATGAATACCAATTTGTTGAATGTTACTTATTAGGTCCTGTTCCATAATCTGGCTTGATCTTGTAGTCCAAAAAATTCCGTACCATGACGTATCTGGGATAATAGTAATTAGTGAAAAAAGAATACTTGTACAAACCAGTGAAGTGACCCCATCTCCAACGGTCCAAAAATAGGAATCATTGGAATATTCTGAACCATTCATGAACATTACAGCAAATATGATTAAGACATTTATAGCTCCAACATAAATAAGGAGCTGTGCGGCAGCTACAAAATAGGAATTCGATAGAATATAGAATAAGGATATACAAACAAGAACCAATCCCAACGAAAAGGCAGAAAAAATGGGATTGGTAAGTAATACTACTCCCAGACCTCCTAATACAAGAACTGATCCAAAAAATACTACAAGAATATCATGTATTGGTCCAGGTAAATCCATTATTAAAATAATAAATTAATAAATAAGTCGAAATATTTCATGACCTTACTGAATGGTCCAGGAAAGGAAAAGGGGTTGCCCCATTTTTTTCTTGTATATGATACATTCCTAATTGAATTAAAACTTTTTTTTTATATGGATTAATGTAGATATAGATAAAATTATCGAGAAAAGAGTAATGGGGATTGTATATTTCGAAATCATCACGAAAAATATATTCTCAGTTTAAATCAAAGAATAATTCTCAACAATCAATAATTATTAGTTATTATTTGTAGTTACTGACCAAACAAAATAAAAAAAGCTTGGGTCTTTTATATCAAAACAAAATTTTAGTAATTGGTAATCGTTCTTGAATCAAAGGGTTTATCTTTGTCTATTTTGATTTGAGTCGAATTCATAACTGTTTGAATTGTATAATCTCCAATTATTGACATTGGTAACCGACCCAAAGCAATTTGATTATAATTCAATTCGTGACGATCAGAAGTGGAAAGTTCGTATTCTTCAGTCATTGATAAACAGTTTGTTGGACAATACTCGACACAATTACCACAAAATATACAGACCCCAAAATCAATACTATAATTAAGCAATTGTTTTTTTTTAATATCTCTTTCAAATCTCCAATCAACAACGGGTAGATCTATCGGGCATACACGAACACATACTTCACAAGCAATACATTTATCAAATTCAAAGTGGATTCGACCACGGAAACGCTCTGATGTGATCGATTTTTCATAAGGATATTGAATAGTTATAGGTAAACGATTTGTGTGGGATAAGGTAATTACGAAACTTTGACCAATATACCTTGCAGCTCGTATTGTTTGTTGACTATAATTCATGAACCCAGTCACCATAGAGAACATATTGTAAATATCCAGGAATAAATTGATGTTTCTTTCTCTTGTTTGAAAGAGGTTATGAATCTGGAATATCGTTATCTATTTTCTTATTTATAGTGAAACAAGTTGGGAAGAAGTTGTCAATAATAGATTACCTAAAGAAATAGGTAAAAGAAATTTCCATCCAAGATTTAATAGCTGGTCCATTCTTATCCTAGGCAAAGTCCACCTTGTTGTGATAGGAATGAACAGAAACAAATAAGCTTTAGCTAATGTAATAAAGATACCAATTGTAATTCCAAAAACTCCGGCCATTTTATTTATTCCGAAAAGTTCAGGAATAGATATGTACGGAATAGAAAAATTCCACCCACCTAAGTAAAGAACTGTTACAAATAATGAAGAAAGTAATAGATTTAGGTAAGAAGCAATATAAAATAAACCGAATTTGATACCTGAATATTCGGTTTGATAACCTGCTACTAATTCCTCCTCTGCTTCCGGTAAATCAAATGGCAATCTCTCACATTCGGCTAGAGAAGAAATTAGAAAAACAATAAACCCTATAGGTTGACGCCACAGATTCCACCCCCAAAAACCATATTTTGACTGTGCTTCAACTATATCAACTGTACTTGAACTATTAGATAATCATAGTCGATAATAACATCACTGTTCCCATCGCTATTACAAAACCGTACATGAAACTTCAGCTTCATACGGCTCCTCTATGGCCACAAATAAATGTAAGGACTGGTTCGGTATTTTCACCCTCTTTGGAGGATAGATCGAATAAAGATACATCGGAGAGTCCCAAATTAGACCAATGGAATTCTGTCCGCTAGAATAAGAAAAAAAGTGCTTCCGAATTGATCTCATCCTTATAATGATAATTTTTCTTTGTTCGGTAATAACTTAATCTTTTAATAAAATATTCGTTATCAATATATATATAGGCAATAGTTCATGAATAATGATAAGAATTCCGTATGTATGAATACGGATATAGGAAAGAAAGAATAAATAAAGATCTTTTTTTATTTTATAAAAATTTTTATTCATTCATTCGATTATTGCATTCCATTTCTTTTGTTCCTGTTCTTCTGTCTCAGAAGAAGGTATTTAGAAAAAAAATTAAAGGATTAATTCGTTCTTGATAGTCATTTCTTTAATCAGTGAATAGGAGCATACTCGAGATCGGAATCGTAGGGAGATACTTCTTGATCATTTCTACCAACTTAAAGCCCTTATTATGATTCGTTTTATGCAGAAATATCTCTTTTTTTGATACCTTACATTATCCCCATTACTAATCCTTTGTGTACCTTGGTGTTCCTAACTGTCCACCGATTTTTGATTGATCCCCGGTATGTTAATACATAGAAGGCAGTAGTGGAAACTCCATACAGTTGATCTTTTGCACCCGCTTCAAGATATGATGACTAATCAAAGAATCTCAATCTTGGGGTAAACAGTTTACGCTGCTTATGTTTACTTTAATTTCATTCTTGTACATAGGGAATGAGATTTTCTCTTCTTACTGCAAATTTATAAGCTGTTTTGTTTCACTCATATAACTATCTGGTTTAACTCATCGATGAATAAAAAAATATCTATTCAATACATTCAACCTCTTTTCTTTATTTATTTCTAGGAAAGAGGTAAAAGTTCATGTTCCAACGAATCACACGTAGAGATATTGATAACACACATAAAGTTAATGGTATTTCATAACTAATAGATTGAGCAGCAGCTCGTAGACCACCTGAAAAAGAATATTTATTATTCGATCCATATCCTGACATAAGAAGCCCAATAGGGGCGATACTTGAAATGGTGATCCATAAAAAAACACCTATACTGAGATCACCTAAAACAAGGCGGTATCCAAAAGGAATTACTAAATAACTTAGTAGAATTGATATGACCGCTATAGACGGTCCGACACTAAACAAACGAATATCTCCTCTAGATGGGAGTAGGTCCTCCTTAAAAAGTAATTTAGTCCCATCTGCTAGAGCTTGAAGAATTCCCAACGGACCAGCATATTCAGGCCCAATACGTTGTTGTATCGTTGCAGATATTTCTCTTTCTAACCACACAATTACTAGTACCCCTATTATGATTCCAAATATAAGGGTAAAAATGGATACAAACATCCATATGAGTCCATAGATTTCTTTTATGGATTCCGATGTAGAAAAAGAATTGATAGCTTGTACTTCTGTCGTATCAATTATCATTTCAACGATCAACTTCTCCCATAATGATATCTATACTACCTAGTATCGTCATGATATCAGCCAATTTCATTCTTTTAACTAGCTGAGGAAGAATTTGCAAATTGATGAAACCGGGTGGACGAATTTTCCATCTCCAGGGGAAAATGCTATTATCCCCTATCAAATAAATTCCTAATTCTCCTTTTGGGGCTTCTACTCTGACATAAAGTTCTTGTTTCGACAATTCAAAATTGGGTGAAGGTTTTTTACTAATAAATCTATATTCAAAATCATTCCATTCGGAATTTTTTGCTCTATCAAAGCGTCGGACTTCTAAATTCTCATAGGGACCTCCAGGAATTCCTTCTAGAGCCTGTTGAATAATTTTTATAGATTCCCCCATTTCACCTATTCGTACTAAATAACGAGCTAATGAATCTCCTTCTTTTTGCCATTGGACTTCCCAATCGAATTCATTGTAACACTCATAATGATCAACCTTACGAAGATCCCATTGGATTCCAGAAGCTCGTAACATTGGTCCTGATAAACCCCAATTTATTGCTTCCTCTCCACCAATAATGCCCACTCTTTCAACTCGTTCCAAAAAAATGGGATTCCGTGTAATAAGTTTTTGATATTCAACAACTCCTGTTAAAGAATAATCGCAGAAATCCAAACATTTATCTATCCAGCCATGAGGTAGATCAGCAGCTACTCCTCCGATGCGGAAATAATTATGCATCATTCGCATACCTGTGGCGGCTTCGAATAGGTCATATAACAATTCTCTCTCTCTGAAAATATAGAAAAAAGGAGTCTGTGCACCGATATCTGCCATAAAAGGTCCAAGCCATAACAAATGAGAAGCTATACGGCTCAGCTCCAGCATAATTACTCTGATATAACTGGCTCTCTGAGGTACTTGAACATTTTCCAATTGTTCTGGTGCATTTACCGTTATTGCCTCTGTGAACATAGTAGCTAAATAATCCCAACGTGTTACATAAGGAAGATATTGTATAATTGTTCGGTTTTCTGCTATTTTTTCCATTCCTCTGTGTAAATATCCCAATATGGGTTCGCAATCAATAACATCTTCACCATCGAGAGTAACGATCAGTCGAAGAACACCATGCATTGATGGGTGGTGAGGGCCCATATTGACTATCATGAGATCTTTTCTTGTAGCCGGTATAGTCATATTTTTTCTTCCTTAATTCATTATTCCACGAATTCCTCAAAACGAGGTTCATCAAAATGAAAAATCTAATAAAATAACTATTAAAAAAAAATTCAAACGATTAAATTAACGAGTTTTTGGTTCCCGAATATCCAACTGATCCATTAATTTCTTATAACGGACTCTATTTTTCTTTGACAAATAAGCCAGGAGCCGTTGACGTTTTCCCAGAATTATTCGTAGACCTCTTTGGGATAAAAAATCTCTTTTGTGCAATTCCAAATGGGAAGTAAGTCTACGTATCTTACTGGTGAAACTTAATATTTGAAATTCAACAGAACCCTTGTTTTCTTCTTTTTCTTCTTGTGAAATAACTGAGATGAATGAATTTTTGATCATAAAAAAATTTTTCTATCTTTTTTTCTTTCCCATGGATTTATTTTACTTTACCGAATCGATCAGGAAAAATAAAAATAATAATCTTTATGCCAGTTATTTTAATCTAGTACACACAAAAATTTGGATTTTTTCCTATTTTTTTCTATTCTTCTATCCAAATCAAATTTTCAATTTGATTTGGATAGAATAGAAAAGAAAGAGAAAATACATTTCTACATTCATGGAAGAGAATGATTTCTTTGTACCTAAAAGGATTCTGCCGATTTCGTCCTAGATCCAATTGAGTTGATACGCCATTAAATCTGTGTCATGTACCAGAATGTAATACAGCGTATATGTATATCTTTCGGCTTTCATCTACCGAAAAATATCACAGATATATAGGAAATATACTATACTATACTATTAACAAATTCTGAATCGTGGATACATATATATCCTTGACATACTGAAACGACTGCCATTATTGGTATTAAACCAATAGCGATTCATACAAGCTAAATCTTCTAATCGGTAATTGGGCCAAAGAAACAATTTGCATTTAATGAATTTATTTGTATCTGTATTAGTATTAAAATGCTTGTCCTCATTCAAAAATTTTCCAGAGTTTCTTATGTTGCTTTCATTGCAAAATACTAGATTTATATCCACAAAATTCCAATTACGAGAATTAAAACAAATTAGAATTCTCAATTCTCTACGACGTCTAGGAGATAGAATATTTTCAGGAACAAAGAAATCATAATTACTTTTGTCTCCATTCACAAGCATATTGCCGTGTCTTGCAACGGATTTATCAAAATTATTCTTATCAACATATCTTTTTTTTATACATTTTCTCTTAGTTTGGTGCTTAATTTTATCGATCAATGAAATACCTAGGGTTTGATATATAATAAATTTTGCATCCCTTTTTATAGATAAACGAATCGGTTCGACAATCAATATTCCTTTTTTTATCAATCCTATAAGAGCTGGATCTTTATGAATTAGCATTCCATTCATATTTATCTCTCCTCTTCGAATCGAGGATATAGCAATTTTACTTGGATTTATCGGTCTAAGTAAGTGACAATATATCTTGATATTATCGATCATTCTTTGATTCAAGGAGTCATCCCATCTTAATTGAAAAAGGAAATATTTTTTCAGGAAGAAATTTAGTTCTGTTTCCTTCTTTTTCTTGGATTGTTTTTTCTTTTTACCTTTTTTAATGTCTGATCTCGCGTAATTGTATTCAACATTTTTTTTTTTGTTTTGTTTTCGTAGATCTGATCCAAGATTTTCTTGTCCCTGTTGTTCGTTTTTTTCTTGGTTGAAATTTTCTAATTTAAGATATTCTTTTTGATTAGGTGATATCTGAAGATTTTTTTTTTTATTTTGATTTATGTTGATGCTTTTATTTTGACTAATATTTTCATAGAAATAAATATTAAAAAGAAGAAACTTGATTGGTATGATCCATGGTTTAATCCTATATGCATCAAAGAGTGGCACAAATTCTGGGAGGAACCAGGGTTCTAGATTTGATATGGTACGATAAACCTTTTCTTGATTCATTCCCATCCAATCAAAAAAAACACTTTTTTGATTGGATGGTTTACTTCCTTGATGAATTGTCTTAGAAAAAATATCGACATTGAGACCTGTACCAATGTCGATATTTTTTCTAAGACAAATATGGAGAATTCTACAATCAAAATATTTTCTATCCAGATTTTTATGTGTAGCAATAATATATTCCTTTTCTAGATAATTACTAATAGGTATACTTACCAATACATAAAATGATTCGGGTTTCAGTGTATTGAAATTGTATGGAATTTCTTGGTCTCCTTTTACTTGTAATGTTGATTCATAAATATATGAGTCCTTCCTATTCCCATAATTCATATATTTATGTGATAAAAGATAATATCTGTAGTGTTTTTTAAATTTTTCTTTTTGACTCGTCAATGAATCCACTGCCATCGCATAGTAATTTTGCTTCATGTAATGAATTAATTGGTCTTTTTCTTTTTTATGTGAATCAAATTTAATTGAGTTTTTATTTTGAATCATAGAACGTTGGTTGATTCTATTTCGCCATTTTTGAGGTACTAATCGAGACCATTTTGTCTGAGATAAATTGTATTGATAATGGCCCTTTAACCAGTTTTCCCATTCATTTTTTCCAGACTTATAAATTTTCTTTTGCTTTGATTTGGAATCAAATATTCCTCGTGTCATACAATAATCCTTGATTTTATCCTTAATAAAAGAATGGGTTCTGGTATATTGAAGTACAGATCTCAAGTGATACTTGTTAAGTAATTGGGTTTGTGATAATTTGTAAAATACATATGCTTGGGACAAGGAGGATAAATCATTATTATAATAATAATAAATATTTGAATAATTATTACTGATATTAGTATTAGAAAACGATTTTTTTATAGTCGAAATAAAGTTCATTGTATTTTGATCTGTTTCATCAATTCCTTCTCGATTCGTTTCATCGTTGTAAATCGATTTTGTGATAATTTTTTTTATTGATTCAAGGAAAAGTTGTGCATTGATCCTAAAAATAGTAATCATACGTAGAAAGATATCTATGTATATTTTTTCAATGAATGATTTCATAAAATAATTTAATTTACGTATAAATCGGATCTTTTTTCTTTTAAATATCTGCAAAATATGTTTCTGTGATTCCGATTTTTTATCATCACAAGTTAGAACTATTTTTTTCTTGTCTTTTGTAATTCGTTCTAGTTCTATTTGATTCCTGATTGTGACTGTCCTATCAGCAAGATCCTTTATTTTTTTTTCTATGAGTGAGTAATTTGCCCAATTCATGGATCGAATTCGAATGGTTGATTCGCGAATAATCTTATTATTTATTTTAGAATCTCTTACATTTTCATTCGGTTTATATACTTTTACCTTCCTCAATTCAAATAAGAAAATGGGGTTTACTTTTTCAAGTTCCTTCATTTTTTGTTTTATAACTAGAACCATTTTGATAACCCATCCTTTTTTTTCTTTAAAAACTTTTAGAACTTTGACTTTTCTAATTTTTTTTTTGAGTTCTTTATAAATAGGTTTAAAAAAAGAAGGTCGTTTTCGGGGAGAACCAAAAGGAACTTCTGCTTCCATTGCCCAAATTGTTAAAAAACAAAAATCTTCTTTTTTTCCTTTTTTTTTCATTGGATCTCTATGATGAGATCGTATTTTAGATCTTTGCCAAGGTTTAAGAAAGAAAGGAAATAGAATCTTTATCTGAATACCGTCTGTTAACCAATTTTTGGGAAATTCTGTTTCCGATAATTGAACACCATTATAGGTGCATTTAACATGTATTTCTCTATCCCATTCCTTAAAATCCTCATACCACTCGGGCGATTGGAATAATAAAATACGGACAATATTTTTAGCTATTATCAATGAAGGCAATACAATGTATTTTCTAAGAAAAGATTGGGTTACTAACATTAAACTTCTTATTACTTGAGCAAATATAACGTTATCCCAAGTTTCTGAAATTGCTATCCGTTCATTTTCCTCTTTTTTTTTTCTGCTCCTTTTTTTTTTTTCTTTTCTTTTATCTCTTCCTCCTCAAAATTTACAATTTTAAATTCCGGTTCTCTCTCGACCGAATTCCTAAAAATGAGATTCATCATTTCAGAGATATCAAAAGAAGAAAAAAATGTTTTGTCTATTCGATCCAAAAAAAGCGGGGAATGCGCATTTGCTTGAAACATTTGCCAAGTAACTGTTTTACGTCTTTGAGTACGCATGGATCCTTTTATTATATCCCTACGAAAATCCGATTGTTGCGGGTAGCGTATCAAAGCCACCTCTTCTGTTTGATCACTATCAATATTATTATACTT
>QRFJ01007216.1:0-33089 GCA_006176705.1 Cocos nucifera
GATACAGAACTATCCTCCGAGTCAGTGGGAGAGAATGGTTAGACACTGAAGGAGCCAGGAGTTCGAGGTAAAATTCCTAACTTTTAAATTTTTCAATACGCTTAAAGTTTTATTTAAATATTTTTTAAATATTTATTATTTATTTAAATATTTGTTAGACTATCTTCCATCAGAATCGGGAGAATCGTGTAGCCCAGGAGTATACGCACACTCTAGATCGCGAGTCTATGGCCAATCGTGTGCATAGAGAGGTAATTAATTCTAAATCTTATTAGATAAATTAAATTTATATTTTTTATCATCTTTTTGATAAATTTATTCTTTGTTATAGCTGATGAGAGATGGAGTGATGCCCAGTCATAGCGAGATCTTTCGATCCAGCCACATGGACAAGACGGGCAGGCCGATGAACGCCGCAATCGAGCATATTTTTGTAAGTATTAAATATATTAGTATATATGATTAGTATTATAAAATTTCTTATAAAATTTTATTTTAATTTATAATTATAGGATTAGTTAGATGCACTCGCGAGCGAGGGCTTGGATACCTCTGGACCCTATAACCATCTATCTCAGATCTTGGGGCCTGAGCACTCTAGGAGGATCCGATGTAGGCCTGAACACATGCCGATGAGCTATTGATCTGAGGCGAGCATCTCCTCATAGACTTTCAGTGTCGTCAGTCTGGAGGAGTTTGAGGAGGCGTTGGCACAGGCAGATCATACTATGATGCGGGCAGATCGGGTTGAGGAGCACACATCTTATCTAGAGGGCATCGTGAGAGACATGATGTCGACGCTCAGTATGCATTTTGGAGTCTTGGGCTTTGAGGATATATTGGCCCCCATTTCAGCTCTAGCTCTGGCTCCAACTCCAGCTCCGACTCTAGCTCTGGCTCTGGCTCCAGCTCTAGCTCCGGCTTTGACTCCAGCTTCGACTCTGGCTCCTGGTGACAACGATGATGATGTAGATTTAAGAAACTTTTGATGTATTTTATTTTTTTAAAAAAATATTATAATAAATTTTATTTGATAATAAAATTTTAGTATTTTAGAATAATTTTTATATTTCTTATATTTTTTTATATTATATATCTATATTTATCAGATAAAATATATAAAAAATAAAAAATTTATTTTTATAATTATTCAAGATCTATGGTAGTGATTTTATAATCGCTGCCATATCCGTACCAACCACTACCATAAGTTTCTAATGTAAACGATGCTAACCACTGCATTAGATCTATGACAGCGGTTAAGAAATCGCTACTATAGATTATCTATGGCCGCGGTTACATACCGCTGCTATAGATTAACTATGATAGTAGTTACATAACTACTGCTATAGATCGATCTATTATAGTGATTTATAAACTACTACAATAGGCTATCTATGACAGCAGTTCAAACAACCACTACAACAACCGCTGCCATAGAGCTATGGCGACGATCGCAATAGCAGCGGTTAGAAACCACTGCCATAGCCTATGGTAGTGGTTTTTTGGACTACGGTAGCGGTTACAAAGTGCTGTCGTAGCCCTTTTTGGTAGTAGTACTACTTCTGAAGGTCGGAGAATTTCTTCGATCAATCCCAACTATATTGCACTTTGTTAGAGGACCACGACGAGCTTCCTTCCAACAATTGAATTTTTTTTCTTGCTACATTGAGCTCGACCTCGAGAGAGCTAACTTTTGAGGTCAACATCCAAGATTTATTGCTAGCTCACTTCTTGATCTCTTTGAGTTCTACTTCAAAATTCCTTTTCTTTCTAATATAGTCCATGGAATCCTTTTTCTGTGCTTGACGGAGGTGGGTGATCTTGATCGTAATCTCTGAATAGTTTTTCCTTAATTTTTAAAGTTCATCTTCGACTTTCTTCAATTTGTTTTTTGTATGACAAACTTCCTTCTCTAAATGTCTAATGTGAGTTTTCAGGAGAATACCCTGAGGCAGAGGATCGGCTTTGATAGGAGACTGCATTTAGTGCATAAAAACATCACAACATGAAGGAATTGTGAAAGAGAAACTTATTTTCATTGATCTAAATATTTTTGGATACAAGAAAAAAGTATAGATAAAAAAAAGTTACAATGATGAAAAATTTTCAACCTCGGGAGGCACGATAGTGGATGAAGTCGGAGCATTCTCTACAACCTTAGGCTTTGAAGTAAGCTTGGGAGTTGTGGCAGTAGGTTCGGAGGCTTCAGGCTAGGTTCGACAATTGGGGAGGCGACACCGGTGTTGGAGGGACCCACTTCATCGTCGAGCTCCTCCATTAGAAAATCAAGGTCCATGTCAGGGAACTTCTTCACAATCCTCTCCATGTAGATCTCGAACCTCTTCAAGAAGACCTCTTGGATGAAGGAAATCTTGATATCGTCCATTGCCTTGGAGAACTTGAAGGCTTCCATAGCTCTCTCTTTCTCGATGCTAACCTCCTCCTCTACTTTCTTCCTCTTATCCTCCTCGAGAGTCGAAGCAGCCTTCAGTCTTACTGATGCTTGTTCCTCCCTCAGCAGCGCTTCCCAAAGATTCTCGACCTCGATAGACTGGACTTCCGAAGCCACCTTCAAATGGTTGACCTTAGCCTGAATACTCTTCGTCCCTACCTGGCTTCCTGAAGGGCTCTTGAAGCCTCAGCTTGGCATAGACTTGCCACTTCTGAGTAAGTGTACAAGTAGTGCCCCAATTGTAGAATAAAGAAAAAAGCAGATCATGACTTCGAGGTATATTGACATTCAATCAAGCTCAGGAGAGACCGATTACCTCGAGGAAGGTAACAAAAGATTCTTCAAACCTCTCTGCACTTTCGGTCCGAACCATCTTCTTGACGATGTGTGGGACGACACTCCCCTCCATTAAAGAACGAACGACCTTTCGATCATCCAAAAAACCCTACTCCATGTAGGAGCTCTCAACGACCGAGCCTCTAACCTTCCTCCTAATTTTTTTGGTAATAGCCTTCTTCTTCTTCTTCTTCTTCTCCGCTACTCCTTGCTCGAGAGGCATGGGGATGGTGGTTTCACCAGGAAAGGTTGGGTTCAGTGCGGCCATAGTAATTTCTGGATCAAAAGTGACTTGGGTTGGCATGGCCAAACTCGTTTCTTCAACATAGGCCCTTTTCGATGGCTCCCAGCAGGACTGTCCTTTCTCTGAAGGGTTTAGATTTCTTGTGATAGATGGTTCAGCTCTTTCGAAGTCATCTCTGTGATAGTAAAAATTGAGGTCATAAGAAAGAATAGGGAATAACTGATAAATTATAAAAAATCACCTATCGGATTAAGGGGACTGAGGCCAAGATTAAACAGGATCTGATTATCCAGTAGACCAGGTATCGAAGGAGCTCGGTAATCCTTTAGCTTGCTAGCTGAGTCTCGATCTTCTTTTTCTGGCCTAGGGGCTCGACAAACTGAGTCTCTCAAATCCCTCCATGAAGGAAGCCCTAATTCTAAGGAAGGACATGAGATGAAAAATGATTTTTCTTTCTAGTTATGAATGGAGGAAGGGGCGCCCTTAAGCAATCCCTTCTTGCCGAACTGAGGGGAGACATACCACCAATTCTTGGCCGTAGGGTGGTTTAAACTTGCTGGAGTTGTTTTTGCATCATTGAATACCATGCACTGTCTAGTGATGTTTGTTTACTAACAAGAGTTGTTGATACGGCATATTATTTTGAAAAACTTGTTTCCAGCAGCGTTAGTGCCTGTTTTAATCCTTTTCAAGATGTTAAATGTGGTTTTATTATTGAAAGCATATCTGTTGATCACTACGAATCAACCTAAAATAGTTGGTTGATTAATTAAGAGGTCCTCTCATTAATTTGTGCATAATGCTAAGGGACCTATTGAAGTTTTTGTTTCTCTTTTTGTGCCCATATGTGCTTGCTTGGCAAAATCTGTCAGAGTGAAATACAATTTATCTGACAGAGTACAATTTATCTGTAACTGATTCATACAGGCATTATACAAGAAAGTTGTTCTTTAGCTTAATAATGCTTTTGTCTTAGGTGTTACTTTGAGGTGGGTAAGTATACATCTTCACAAAAGGAGGCAAATTTCTTTGCATATTTATTCAGTTAAAGCGAAAAACGCTTTTGAGATGAAGGGCCTTATGGTCCTTGCTGATAGCATGCTTGACAAAGGAGAAAGACATGCTCCTAGTTGATCATGTTGATGTTTTAATTCATGTAAATTTTCAATAAGGATATGAATGGCTTGACTGGGTTAACTTCCCCCAAGCCCAACATGCTTTAGGAAAGTATTAGGCCCAGTGTCTATGCATGGGTGAGGTTTAGGCTTGTTTTCTGTTGGCACATTACATATTGATCTGGCTTTAGGTTGTCATAGCATCTCAAGTCATCCTAGTTTATATCAAATGGGACTTATTCCCATCCGGCACCAAACTCCTCATTATAAATTCATGCATACAGTTGCACCATTTTCTGTTTTATTCTGTGTTTGTTTTCGACTAACAGGGGATCTAGTCAAACAGAGTTGGTCTCCATCTACTATTGTTCACCTTTCCATTATTTTTTAGAAGCATAATCTTTAACATTCATAGATTATAGAACAATAACAATCTATGCGTTTGTTCAGGTGTGCTTATTAGTTTTGATTAGGCAAATAATTGGCAATACTTGGAACATGTAAGAGGTACTTGGATGAAAATTCCCTTTATAAGGTTGCTTGTGTGCTGTTGGAGAAGAAAATGCTGTCTATTTCTCTTCTTGAAGAGGAACCTAGACTACCTGTCCTACTACCTTTGTAGTAGGAGTATCAAGAGTCTTGGCTGAAATTTTCGGTTGCTGCATAAATTTTAGCACCTGGGAACCATTTTAACCATGTAGTGTCATGAGGATCATAACAAATGTTAACGCACTGTTCTGTCAGAAATGGACCCTAAATGTTGTAAGTTAACTGCTTTTAGTCAAGTGATATTTAGACATTGCCCAACATTAGCACAAGAAGATGCTTTTGAAAGCAGGTGGTGCTTAGGTAAAGCTTAGCCCGGCCTAACTTTTGAGCATCTCCACCCATAGTTTAGGAGTGTAGCCAACTAGCTGTATTGTTTATCTAAATTGAACATCTTGTTTAGAAGTGTACAAGTGTTGTTTAGAAGTGTGTTGTTGGAGAAGAAAATGCTGTCTATTTCCCTTATTGAACTCTTGCTATGAGAATCCCCACCTATGGTTTACACGTGTGCTGTTGGAGAAGAAAATGCTGCCTATTTCTCTAATTGAAGAGAAACCTAGACTATTAGTCCTGCCATCTTATTAGTAGTAGAATCAAAACTCTTGGCCAATGTCTGAAGTCCCAGCGGTGGGGGTTGTTCCTGCCATCTCGTCCTGTTTCTTTGAGATTCCGGCACCGAGGATGGGTGTGGGATCCCGAAACGCTTTTTCGGCCTCCATCCCGACTATCTATCTTCATTTTGGCCGAATCAGGTGCTGGTACGAACGTCCCAGTCACCCCTTAATTTTCTCTTTCTTTCTGTTGAATGCCGATGACACTTCGAACGACCCATTTGTTACTTGGGGGATGTGGGGAGAAGAATAAAGGAAAAGGGAGTATTGACCTTTTCCTTTTTATACTCCTCGAATGACCCATTCGTTGCTTGGGGGAAGGGATGAAGGAAAAGAGAGTACCGGCCTTTTCCTTTTTCTACTGGTGGGTTGGCGTTGGCATTGTCACCAGAGAGAGCGTAGTCTTCGCCCCTCGATTTTTGCTTTTCGAGAGCAGAGTATGCTGGGAGGGAGGATAGCTTGGGAAGGAGAAGGGAGGAGAGAGAAGGGAGGCCGTCGGATTTTCTGATGAAGAGCCAACTCGGAGGGAGCAAGGAGGGATGGAGGGAGGACTGGAGGATAAAGAAAGATGGTTCGAGGCCTTTGGGCTCCGGTATGGATTTCTCTCTATGGGTTATGTGATGGGATGTGTTCAATCTGGGCTATGTGGCATCATCCGTTCGGTCACACCCACTGGTCACATAGCTCTTAAAGCACTTCGTGATTTCTCTCAGTCGCACCCATAGGCTCTAGGCCCCACAGCTTTGATTGCAATGTGCCTATGACTCCATTCGAATATTGTGCCCACACAGCTCTCAAAGCACTCCCACTGTCCTATGATTGTAACCTATAACCAAAAAAAAAAAACTCATATAGAAAAAAAAATCATCATACCATCGTACCCATATTTTGAGGCTTTGAGCTTTTGACTCCATTCATGCCCATATAGCTCTCAAAATACTCCCACAGAAAGAGATCATCGTAGCATATCGATGATCAAACTCTCATGAAAAAAAAAAATAATAAAAGAAAAATCTGACAACAATAGTAGTATTTATGTGAAAGGGAAGGATAGTGTTTTGGACAAATCCGCATGGCCGACATATGAAGGAGAGTTTTAAAAAATAATATTGATGAGACTTTTGTGTGGCCGACACTTGACATAATTTGAATGTGCTTCGGACAAATCTGCATGATCGGCATATGGAGAGAGTTTAATAGAAAAACCATTGATGAGACTTGTGGCCGACACAATATAATTTGAATTTTTAAACAATGGTCCATCTATTCATGCATGACCAGGAGCTATTTAGGCCAGGGTTGCTGTCATGTATATTTCTTTAAATTAGGCAAATAATATTCACCCTCAGTGCCTTACCTTAGAAGTGTGAGGAAGGGAGAAGACTTAGAGGATTGCTTAAATCAAGACTGTAGTCTCCAGCCATCATTCCCAGCGCAACTGACGGGACTTACCAGTGGTATTCCCACTCCTGCACTTTGTTTCCATGTTTTATGCTTATCATCAAACTTATAAATATATTTCAATTAATAAACTATTATTTAAGAAATTGTTGCCATTATTTGTTTTACTGCCTTTTGTTTTTCATTACAATAGTGATATCAAAATTTCGACCAGGTTCAAGTTCTTACGGTCCCTTGAAATGTCTAATTATTAGATGTGGACCAGTCCAATAATTAGTTACCCACCACATTACCTCTTGCATTCAAACAATTCAAAGTCATATGAGGATTCCCATTATGTACCATACACATGCTCTGGGATTTGGATTAGTCCATTGGTCCATGTAATAACTTTTCCCTTGAAATAGTGAGATACTAAGAGTAAGACCCAAATTTAAGTAAGTAAACAATACTTTTAAAGAGAAGACAGAGCATGAACTCTTAAAAGATAAATAGGAAGGGGGTAAAAAGATTAATTTACTATCAAACTTCTCGTATGGCTGTAAATTGCGGTAAGGGGATTTCCATATATTTAAGATAGAATTTATAAGCTAAAGTTCGTATTTAGATGTCAGGATAAACATAAAAAGGGTGCATATATTGTATGTTGTATAAAGCTTAAAGCAACACTTGGTGGATGGCTTCAGTGATGCCAAGAAGTGTCCAAAGGTATCTGTAGAGATTTGAACGATGATGAGAGAGCATCTGCAAAAAGAAAAGGAGGCAAAGGTAGCATCTAAAGCTTGAGGGGAAGCATTTGATCATTGGATATCTCAATCATATATTCGCATTGACTTGGATGATGATGACAATTATTTAGATCCATAATGAACTTGGAGGTAGGTCATCTATGAGAGGTTATTTGGATCTCTTGATAGAATGAGTGACAACATGAGGAGGTATTGAGACAGAGCATATTTTGGGTGCTTTCAATTTGAGAAGGGTGGTTGCTTTGGTGCAGTAGAGAGATCATGTTCATATGTACAGTCTACTGGGTTAGAGAGGAGTCAATCTATAAGGTGGAATCATCTTCTATCAAGTCTCAAGTTGCTTGGTATATTTGGGAAAGAAATCGAAGAAGAGCTCAAGAGATCCCACCATCCCATGATTTAGATTCTATAGCATATCTAGATCCGGAGAGTCACGGCATCCGAGAATTGATGACTTAAAAAACAAGGACAAGAAAAAACAAAAAGAGAGGATAATTGCCAACTACTTTTACTTTAGCCATATTCTAGCATGGCAATAATGAATACTTACTTTTGATTGATGATTAGTACAATGTAGAAACCCGGTTGATCTAGATATTGATTCTCTTATACCCTATGAGATACATGAACCATATTTGCAACATAGGTCATAAATAGCAAAGCATAGATTGAGAGTATTAAAAGGGAGTGGAGCACTTATGGGGTGACATTGATGTGTGGTGGTTAGTCTTAACCTACAAGGAGCATTATCAACTTCTTAGTCTATTATGATAGGGTGACCATCTTTCATATTTCTATTGATGCTTCAGACAAGATACATGATTATAGTTATATTTTGGGCTTAAGGAGAGACATAGTTGATGAGCTTGGTGAACAGTCTGTTGTCCAAGTCATCACTGACAATGGAATAAATCACATGTAAGTAGGAAAGGATCTAATGTTGGAAAAGTGACACCTATATTAGACCCCTTGTATAGCACATACTATACGGATTTGATGATGAAGGATAACGGGCAGCTATCTAAGATGAAGTCAATAGTAGAAAGTGGGCAACCAGTATTGAAATACATCTACAATCATATATAAGTACGTACTTTTATTAGAAAATATGATCAAGTATGGAGCTACTTAGTCTAGGGTTGACAAGATTTGCAATTAATTACCACAGCATTAAAGAGCATCCTTGATAACAAGTTTGGTTTGAGGGCTATGATGACTTTTGATGAATGGTGAGCTTCTAAATATGCAATGATCAACGAGGGACAATGTGTTGAGGGTATTATATTGGGCAATGATTTTCAGGATAGGTGTTCTAAGGTGCTTAAGATAGTAAAGCCCTTGTATGTAGTACTATAGGATAGTAGATACAAAAGATTTTCCTTAGATCGGCTATGTATATAGCAAGATGACAACTTGCAAAGAAGAGATTATAGAAGCAGTAGGACAAAAGAAAGAAGCACCACATTTACGTGTCATTGAGGATAGATGGGATATTCAGAGGAAGGAATTGTAGTTGGCAGTTAAAACTTGCTTGAATCTTAACTCTCATTAGCTTTTATTAAATAATCTAAGGATTGCTTTGCTCTTAATCAATATTGTCCTTATTTTCCATACAACCTACTATTTAAATCGTAAGTACCAATATGACCATAATATTGCCTTGGATGAGAAGCTGTTGATGCTCTGATGAATATGGTGTGTAAGCTAGAAAGTGATCCAAACTTGGTTGTAGAAGCTATAAACATGGTAATAAAAGTGTAGATGCCTATAATAATAGGATTGCTGATATACTTTTGAATTATATTAAGTTATTGAAATTAAATGACCTCCAATGAGAAGTCTATACTGATTAAGCAAGCAAAAATTTTTAAGGAAAGAGAGCTTTGGAAAATGCACATAGATTTTTATCTAAAATTACCATCAAGTATAATTATGTGACTATTTTTATTATCTTTTTATTTATATATGGTTAAGGACTTGAGCATTTATATAGACATTATTTGAATGCTGTGAAGTGGTGGGTCTAATGGGGCACATCCACACAAATCTAAGAAAGATTGCCATTTGGATCCTATCACAGACCATCTTATCAAGTAGATTCGAGCATAATTGGAGTACATTTGTCTTGATTGACACAAACCAAAAATCACATAACCTCAAAAAAATTGAGAGATTTGGTTTTTATCCTCTATAATATGAGGTTGAAGCTCAAGTATGTAAATGAGGGTAAAGAGCCTAAGCAAAATGAACCATTTGAGGACTTTATCTATGATGAGGTGGATCATATTCCGAGCTGGGTTGTAGTTCAGGAAGTATGAGATCCACTGATTTTGGATGAGTTAGGAGATTCTTCTCAACTATGGAAATTAATAACATAGGACGCAAGGGTATAAGATGTGGATCGATAGGCTGTCAAGCTCCCGACTTGAGATCTACAAGCCAGAGATCGTAGTAACCACTGCATATTCATAGAGAACTCTCTCCACAATTAGACAAGGCAATCAAAATACGATATTAGTGCATTATAGTGGAATTAATTATAAATTAAGTTCAAAATTTAACTAACTACAATCAACTTTAATCTCATAAAATTTCAATAATATTCAAAAGATCTTACATCAATTAATCCTCAAATAAATATCCTGTAAAACAGAATAATAAATGTCTAAACTCAGTTGATACTATCGATTCTTGCCTCTAAACACCCCCTCCAAGCGGTATCCATGTCTACAATTAAGAATCTAAATCTGAAAAGCAAGAAGATGCAATGAGCTCGATAGCTCTGTAAGTAATAAATATCTCAACTAGATATTTTAGATATTATCATAAAATATGATGTTCGAAAATAAATATCATTAATAAACATGAGAACATATTCCATGCTAATTAATGCTAATTAATTTTTTTCAAATATATATATATATATATATATATATATATATATATATATATATATATATAATCACAAATTCAATTTGAATCAAACAACATATAATAGCCTTAACTATGACTATACTTATACCTTATGGTGAGGTCAGAATAGAAATAGTGAGCTTAATCAAAGTGCCAATGCATAACCCTTATTGGTAGAGTTCAGGAATCAATACACAACCTACATTGGTAGGGTCTAGAACCAATGCATAACTCCCATTAACAGGATTTAGATAACATAGTTAGGTTGAGAGATCAAACATAGTTAGGCTTGAGAGCTCAAATGCACATTAAAGCACTTTTACAAAATAACATACACACACACACATATATATATATATATGATAATTTCATTCAACATATGTATATTTTATAATAAATTAATAAATCATAATATTCTAACAATCTTAAATTTATAAATTATTTTTCGTTTAAAATATAGTTTCATAAATCATATATAAATCAAAGACTAATTATTTGCTTTCAAAATAAATTTTAAAATATCTTAAAAAGATGGTTCATTACCTTATGCATACTCTGACATGATCTAGATAATTTTTTAAGTTTTATTTCAAATCTTCAAATAAACAGATTATATTGTAGAGACATCTTATCAAGATGATCACACCTATATATAGAATCAAGTCTAATAATTAGGATTGGTATGAATAACTATGAAAAGATAGGATTAACGGATACTCACATCCAACAATCCAGAGTAGTCTAATTATCAAAACTTCATCTACCAAGATTAGGTTAGGAGATAGGTGGTTCAACATAGATCAATAAGTAGTATTTGACAAAAACCAAAGTGGAGGTCAATATATCGTTTGGCGATCAGGGGTCAACTCGGTCAAGTAACTTTATATGATCAAAGATAGCTAAGATACAAGAACACAATAGAGATCAACAAAGATTGGATGTTGCATTGCTCGACACAGACTCAGATAGTTCGGATATGCTATTCGACCTATAGGATGGTTCAAAACCTATCTATTAGGTCAACTTGGATTCAAAGCGATAGAACTAGAGATCAGAGGAGAGAAAAATTAAGGGTGAAACAAGATTAATCAGGCGACACTATCTAGCATTCTAATCAGTTCGATCAAGATGATTGAATCAAATCATTGGTTAAACTAGTGTACAAATGGTTTAATAAAAATCATGGGCAATCAAGTCTTACGGTATTTTGGATCTAACCAAGGCAAATGTTGGCATGCTGTCCGATAATCGTAGATCAGAAATCCTTCATTGAACTTGATCAAAAACATCAAAAGAAAGCCTTTTACTGGACTAATCTTAGAGAGAAAACTTCATTGATAGATAATTCTATAGAAAGAATATTGTAAAGGGAGAAATTAAAGAGAAAAGTAAAACTTTCTAGAGAGAGAAAGTGGGGATGCAAGCTAAGAGAAGAGGAGAGGGAAGAGAGAAACTCTCTCTCTTTTTTTCTTTTTTCTTCCTTTTTTCTCTCTATTTTTTTTCAAGTTCTCAATTGAATAGGGGGTTGTCATTCCTTGTCTATTCTGGAAACAAGGGAGCACTGCCAACGTGTTTGTGGCTGGTAGTGGTTGAGGCTATAATAGCACGACCGACTGTCATCATCTGGCGGTGAACTATTATGAACGATTGATATTCTACATGGACTTAAGGAGACTAGCGATGGAGCCATCTGCAAGAGCTCACTACGATTTGGACTCTTTAATGGCTGCAAATCTCATGCCCTAGATTGCTATGCATCCTGAATCCTGCACAGCAACCTGATTTGCATCCTCCCTCGCTTCTTGGGACATGAGACGCACCTCCAGATATGATCTTCCATCCTAAACATCCTAAGAACCAGGGCTTGAGGCATGATATCTTGAGGCTATCAGATCTGGACTGAAATCATTGATGAGGAGTTCTTGTTAGACTAGGACTCCATGGTAGCCTTTCTCCTGCATAGGCTTCCTATGTAGTCTGTGCTTTGTACGGCTCATCTTTACCTATCCTGATCTTCTGGGTGATTAATCAAGACATTAAGGTCTTCAGATCAAGCCCTCCATACTGTTTTAACCAGCACACAAATCAAGATTTAGGTGGGGAGAGAGTCCTTGTCTAATAGGGACTCCTAGCGCACCAAAATAGCAACCTGCCCATGCGATCTCCCTTCTCCACATTGTGGGACACCTCTTCCAGGTTTCTCTTCGTGAGAAACACCCCTCCACATGTTCCTTTGATACCCGTGGAGACCCGGGTGAGGAATCTCGCTAGGAGAGACTCCCAAGCAGACTTGGGAGTCTCTCCCCCTCCTAGCACAAGCACCAGACTCCCTATGCTACACACCCCCCCTTTCCAAGGGGGGCATGCGAGAAGCTTTCCTTGCTGCTCCTTGGGCGGTGTGCAAAGACTAGAGAGGGAGAAGTTGAGAGTGTATCTTCTTTTATATTTTGTTCTTTCTTATAAGTGAAACCTTGCATGCCTCGTAGAGGTAGATTTTGGTCTAATCCACGTACCTGATTGTGCCTATTTTTCTTCTTCTTTCTTTTCACTACAATAAGATGATATTAGATCCCTAACAATTGATATTAGAGCTGCCAGTTGTTCTAACATCAATAAGATAGTGAAATGGCGATTGGGCGGTATCCAAAAAATATGAAAAACAAGGCTAATGTAGTTCCTTGGATTCATTCAAAATTTAGAGGAAGAAGATGAAGAAGATAATGGCATAAAGGTGGCAGTTGGCAATCAATAGTCAGAAGTAGAGGACCAGTGATATATGCCAGCGATGAGGATGGCAAGAAAAAGATGGAGATGGCCGAGTTCTAGACCTAAAAATGGGGAATTAAGCAGGGCATCCAAATTTTCGATCAAACTTGGCGATTATCTAGCCTTAGTTCATGATTCCAAGACTCAAAAAGATGGGAAGAATTGAATAGCGAACCAGTTGATCCGTAAACTTATCGACCCTGATTGGTGGCCCCAAATTTCTAGCAACATAAGTAATGGGAGCATGGGTATTCGAGAGGAGAAGAAAGAAAGGAAGGGTCGATCGGTAACGTTTTTCGGTGTCTACTTCAAAGAAGAGGCCAATCTTTTAAATAGATGGCCAATCAAAGGAGGTAAGAAAAATTCGACTCCTATATGGGATAAGAGTCTTAATTGTGGAAGGAAAAACTCCTTTAGGAGTTTTGTTCATTGTGGTTCCCCAGCACGTGCTGGCCGTAAATTTTTTTTTCTTTTATGGACTGGTTAGGGTATCACATTCTCCTCCCTAAAAAAAATTCGTCTCTGAAATTTTATACTTGTGCTTTCAAAAAGTTAGGATTCATGGTACTAATCTCATCATTGAACTTTTTGATATTCTAATTCTCGATGTAATTTTATCATTAAATTATTTTATAAGAAAAAGTCAATATCTCAAGAGTTGATCTAAATCAGGCCATTCATTTCTTGAAATCAAAATTAATATCTTAATTCTAGAAAAGAATATTAAGTTTCTCGTCAAAAATATCAAATGCTCTCGATTTAATCAATCTATCATATGATCATAAATAAACTTTAAAATGCTCTAATTAGATGAACATTGGAGTATAAAATTTAAGATCGATAAATAATCTCACATTCTTTTTAATAGGTAGAGAAGCATGAGCTTCAATTTTAGGAGAAAAGAAACCTATAGCTAAAAATTTCAAATCTAAGGCCAAGAATCAATAGTCTACTCATCCAAAACTTAAGATGCTAAAAATTTTCTTAGCATAGTATATAGCGGGCCTACTAGTGAAAAGCACTTATAGACATCCGACATAATCCAAAATCAAAAATATTGTTCTTTTCATTATCAATGAAATCCTCTATAAGAAAAATCAAATCAGATCATCTATTATAAATTTTCTAATTCAAAGAGATAATATCAATGACCATCTCAAAATAATCTAGATCATGAAACTTCTGTTGCACATTCTGATTTAAACCATCAAAATTTCTTAAATTCATAAAATAAGTTTGACCAAAATATGACTCCATACTATAGATGGAAAAGATGAAAAATTTTAAATTTCAATTAAAGCCAAAGATAAACTTTTGATTTTTATCCCTAATTTTGTCCGGAACACAACCATCTTGATTGACCCTTGAATTCGATAACACATTCAAAACCATCATATGGGTTTATTATAATCTAATATGAATTAAATCTTAATTCTCTTATCAATTCGTTTAGACATTTTAAATCAAAATTCGGTAAGTAAAATTAATAAGAAAAACATTTTGATGCTTCGTCGAGCCAGGACCTAAATTAGAATATATAAGTGAAATCGACTCAATCATTTCTTCTAACATTTCTTCCATCGAAATCTTTAACATCTATCAAAATCCTTCCATAACAATTATGCAAGCCTCTTAAAATGAAATCTCTATGCAATATCAGATATTATTAAGGACCTCAATAACAATAGCAAAAGAACTCCAGATTAGTTCATAAATCAAAAATTTTAAATTACTATTTCACATATATCCCATAATCCTTGGATAGATATAAATAGGATCCTTAGGTTAACTTAGAAATCTAAACTTTGAATTAAAGCTTTATACACACCACATGGTCTCTGATAGACATAAGTAAGATCTATTACTTGGATCCAAAGATGGTAATTAAAAATTCCACCAAAATCAACATTCTATAATCTTATAATCAATTTCTTCAATAAGAAATACTTAAGACTGTTGGTCATCAGAATTGCTTAAGAAAAAGTCTCCTAAGTACCTTGTATTTATACATGAGGTTACATAGTTATAATAGAAAATGAATCAATTACAGTAGGAAACAAATCAATGACAAATATCTTTTATCTAGATATGGAAACACATTAATTTAAATCTTTGATTTGTAGACATAAATCAAGAGATATAGGGATATTAATCAATCTGATTTGTAGACAAAAATCAAGGGATATCAATCAATACTCCCCATTAAGCTGGTGTGTATATATCATATACATCAAGCTTGTCACATATATATGTTACCCTCAGACTCCGAAGTGATTTAGTGAAGATATCTGCTAGTTGATCGTTAGAATTCATAAATGAGGTAGTGATTTCTCTAGAAATGATTTTTTCTTAGATAAAATGGCAGTCAATTTCTATATGTTTAGTCTGCTCATGGAAGATTGGATTGGAAGCAATGTGTAAGGTTGCTTAATTATTACAAATGAGTTTCATAGAGTCCACCTTGTAAAATTTCAATCTTAAAGCAGTTGTCTCAATTATGGTATTCCGTATCGATCCGAACCAGCCAGTACACCCCATACTATACTGTACCGACAGAAAATCAGAATGGCTCAATCTAGTTTTTCAAAAAATAATTTGAATCGGACTGAACCAGTCGGTACAGTATAGGCCGGTATCGGTATGGGGTGGTACAGTACAATATAATTTTTTTCTTTTTTTTGGCCATTAAATAAGATTTTTTTAAAATTTTTTTATTGGCGGTATAGGGCTGTATGGTATCGTACTGATCGGCTATCGCCATGGGTCTTGATATCGAGTCCGCAAATCTTGATCTCGACTATATAAGTTCACACGTAGTCATAGCTTGATATTCTACTTCTACACTTGATCTGGCAACCACATTCTATTTTTTTCATTTTCATGAGACAAGATTTTTTTCAATAAGAACACAGTATCCAGAAGTCAATCTTCTATCACTAGGGGATTCTGCCTAATCACATCTGTATATACAACAATGTCTTTTGTGGCCTCTATTTTCATAAATCAATTCTTTTCTAAGAGAACTCTTAATATATCTCAAGATCCAAACAATTGCATCCCAATGACTGTTATAAGGAGAATTAAGAAACTAACTCACAACACTAATAGTGAAGGATATGTCTAGTCTGGTCATAATGAGATAATTTAATTTTTCCATCGGTCTCCAATACCTACCTGGGTCTGAATAGGGCTCCCCATAATTTAGTAGAAGTTTCATATTTGGATCCATAGAAATATCGATCGGTTTACAATCTAGCATTCCAGTTTCTTCCAGAATGTCAAGGGCATACTTTCTTTGAGAGATGGTAATGCCTATTTTTGATTGAGCTATTTTAATCTCAAGGAAGTACTGCAATCTGCCTAAATCCTTAGTTTGGAAGTATTGAAATAAGTGCTGCTTTAGGCTTTTGATACCATCATGATCATCACCTATAATGATAATATCATCCACGTAGACTACAAGGTGGATGCATAGATTGGAGGACGAATGTTTATATAATATAGTGATCTGCCTCACTACGGACCATTCCAAATTGCTATGTAACTTTACTAAATCTTCCAAAGCATGCCTAGGGAGATTGCTTAAGGCCATATAGCGATTTTTGTAACCTGCAAATAAGACTCGTTTCTCCCTGAGCAACAAATCTAGGTGGTTGCTCTATATACACTTTCTTCTCTAAGTCACCATGTAGAAAGGCAATTTTGATGTCCAGCTAATATAGAGGCTAATGGTTCATGGCAGCCATTGATAAGAAGAGCCGGACAGATGACATCTTAGCAATAGGAGAGAATGCATTTCTATAATCAAGACCAAAGATCTAAGTATAGCCCTTAGCCATAAGGTATGTTTTTAAATGATCCATCTATCCATCAGGGCCCACTTTAATAGTAAAAATCCATCGACAACCAACTATAGATTTTTCAAGAGGGGAAAGAACAAGAATCCATGTGTTATTGGAATCCAAGGCTGCCATCTCATCAATCATCCCCTGATGCCATTCTGGATGGAAAAGTGCTTAATGGATAGTTTTAGGAATAGAAATGGAAGCAGTTTTAGGAATAGAAATGAAAGACAAGGCAGAAACAAAGACATATTGGAATGAAAATAAATGATGATAGCTTAAGAAATTATAAATAAGATAAGAATTACGAGTAGAGCATATACCTTTATGAAGAGCTACAAGTCAGTTAGTGGAATGCTCAGATAGGCTCGGGGCAGTGTAGACGTTGGAGCAGGAAATGAATTACCTAAATCTTAAGTGGGAGCAATCTCCGAAATCTTAGGTTATGATCAATACTGATAAGTGATAAGTGGGCGTGGTGAGGAATGTATTGACTGGTTAGGCTAAGCAGGGAATTTGGGCACATATGAAGTTGGAGAAATAGAGACTGTGGACCAAGGTAGGAAATCTGTAAGAGCTAAGAGATGGATTCAGGCTTCATTGGTGAGATGAAATAAGATGTGTCCTCAAAGAAGATGACATCTGTAGTATGTAAAATCAGAAGGAGAATAACACCGATATCCATTTTGAACCCAAGAGTAATCAAGAAAAATGCATTTAATAGCACGGGCAGACAGTTTATCAAGGCCTAAAAAAAGATCATGTACAAAATAGATAGAACCAAAAACATGAGGGAGAACAATGTAGATAAAGTCCTTAGGAAACAAAAGAAAACGAGGTACTTGGTTATTTAAAATAGATGATGGCATTCGATTTATCAAGTAATCAGCGATAAGGATGGCATCACCCCAAAACTTTAAGGATACATTAGCATGTAACAAAATAGTACGAACTGTCTCAATAATATGATGATGTTTTCTTTCTGCTATGCTATTTTGCTGTGGAGTATGTAGATAGGTGGATTGATGAATCATGCCATGAGATACCATGAAAGAATTGAAGGAAGCAGAAAAATATTTTTTTATATTATCACTACATAAAATACGAATAGCATGCCCAAACAGAGTTTGAATTTTATTACAAAAGTTTTGAAAAATAGAAAATAATTCTGAATGATTTTTCATTAAGAATATCCAAGTACATCTTGAAAAATCATCAATGAAAGTAATAAAGTACCTATATCCTAAGATAGAACTGACACGATTAAGACTTCAAACATCAGAATGAATAATGTCAAAAGGAGACTCTACTTGATTATTTACCGTGCTTGGAAAGGATGCCCGAACATATTTTCCAAGTTGACATGACTCACACTTTGAAGACTGCAAATGAGAGATGAGGAAATATCTTTCTCAGCTTATTTATGTTGGGATAAACTATTCCTTTTCAGACCGACATGGCTGCTGGTGATTAGCCAAGCAACAAAGAACAATCTTCTAGGATCAACACGAAAGCAAAATAATGGATTCAAGAGAAAAGATAGTAAAAAAGCACAAGAGTTTTTCAGGAGAAAAGAGCTTTATTCAATGAATTCAGCATCATATATAACCTTGACCTATTTTTAGTATGTATACTTTACAAAAGGGTCAAGCCCCAAGCTCATAGAAAAACTCTCCAAATTCAAACATTCTGCGTACACAAAATAAACTTGCAAAAACTGAGCCGGTCTAGTTTCAAATTGGGCCGACTAACCTGTGACTAGGTCGGCTCTGTCTCAGACTGAGCCAACCTAGTTGTGTACCATGCCAATAGCCCAAAAATAGATTGAGTCGGTCCAGTTTTGTACCATGCCAACAGTTTGAAAAAGCTGCTTTCTGTCTGAATTTTTCTCTAAGGCATAGCCGATCCAGTTCTAGACTGAGCTGGCCTAGTTTCCAACTTAACTGGCTCAGTCTCAGGATGAGCCGGCTTAGTTTTTGAACTTTACTATCCGGACTGATTTTTCTTTTGACTTGCTTTCATCTTTTTATGACCTATCTTCTTAATTTTTCAAGACTTGGGAGCGCTACTTTGGAGCTCACATTCTCCATCTTGGTGCTTCTAAGTTCTTGTGAACTCATTTCTTCTCAACAAATTCATTTTTGCGACACACATCTGAAAGCTATCTCTGGAGAGTATCTTCGTGAGTGTCTCCTTGGTATGGATCTTCATTAGTTTCACTATATCTTCCTCCACTAGCTCTCTGATCCTATAGTATGTCACATCTATATGCTTTGTGCATGCATGATAGACTAAATTCTGTGCCAACAATAGAGCATTCTGACTATTGAATAATGTAATCTTGCTGTGCTCCACCTCCAACTCAACAATCAGTTTTCTAAGTCAAAGAGCTTTTTTTATAACCTCCGTTATTCCAATATACTCGGCCTCTATGGTAGATAAAGCCGTAATTGGTTGAAGGATTGATCTCCAAGACACTGATCCACTATATACGTAGAAGAGGTATTCAATAGTAGATCTTCTTGTATCAAGATCTCCTGCATAATTCACATCTACAAATCCTTTCAGAGGACTCGAACCTTCATCTTCAAATCCTCCTGGTTATCCACCAAACACCAAATCATAATCCCTTGTTCCATGCAGATATCGTAATATCTATTTTAATACTTTTCAGTGTTCCTTCTTAGGGTTAGCCATGTATCTACTAATCGTGCTCATTGCATGTGCTATATTTGATCTACAGCACACCATAATGTACATCACACTGCCTACAGCATTCGCATAAGAAACTTTTTTCATGTATTCTCTCTCCTCTTTTGATTGGGGGCTTTGTAACTTGGAGAGATATATGGCTCGATAATGGCGTCTCTGCAGGTTTGGCCTTCTCCATCCTAAATCTCTCCTGAATTTTTTGGATATATCTTTCTTATGACAAATGGAGCACTTCTTTGCACCTATCTCTACAAATCTTCATTCCAAGGATTTTCTCAGTTAGACACAGATCTTTCATCTCAAACTCAGATGATGATGTCCTTTTTAGTCTTTTCACAGCTTCCATATTTCTACTGGCTATAAGCATATCATCTATGTACAGTAGCAGGTACAGAGCATGCTTCTTATTTACATCCTTGACGTACACACAGCAATTATATTCACATCTACTGAAATCCAAGCTCAAAATAAAACTATCAAATCTTCGATACCACTTACAAGGGGACTGTTTCAAGTCATACAAAAATTTTTTGAGTAAACATACCTTTTCTTCCCGTCCAATCTTCATGAAATCATCTGGATGCTTCATGTAGATCTTTTTCTCCAATATGCCATGAAGGAAGACCGTCTTTACATCCATCTATTCCAACTCCATGTTATACTATGTCACTAGTGACAGCAAAATTCGAATAGATGTATGACGCATCACAGGAGAAAATTTTTGTGTAGTCAATCTCTTTCCTTTGTGAGTATTCCTTTGCTATCAGTCTTGCTTTGAATCTGACTCCATCTTGTTCTGAAGATGCCTCTTTCTTTGTGAACATCTACTTTGAGCTAATAGGTCGAGCACCTTCTGGAAGATCCACCAGCTGCCATGTTTGATTCTTTTTAAGTGATTTCATCTCCTCCTTCATGGTCTGCATCCATGAATCATGATTCTCACTTTTCAATCTCTGCATAATTTTTTGGATCTTTATTAGCAGTGATGAGTGCATAGGAGATAACCTCATCAATGTCATATCTAATTGGTCTCCTGATAGTATGCTGGGATTTGTGCAAAGTCACTTCTACTAGCACATCTCTGCCTGATGTCTGTGGCTGATCCTGCACATCCATGTGAACTATTGGTACTTCATGCCGGTCTTTCATCTGAGTATCTTTTCTCCTACCCAGCTCTACCTCAATAGGAACATTCCTATACGTAGATTCGGACTGCATATCATCTGTCTCAGATTGGCTACTGCTGTTCACCTTTGTCTTCCTAATTCCATCTATCCCAGACCTCCTCAAGATGTTCTTCTCATCAAAGATAACATCCCTATTGATCACTGACTTCTGTGCCTGAGAGTCCCACAGTAGGTACCTCTTGACTCCTTATGAATATCTTATAAATGTCATCTTTTGAGATTTTAGATCCAATTTGCTCCTCTCGAATGTCTCCATATGTGCATAGGTCAGGCAACTGAAGACCATCAGCTAGCCAAGCTCCACCTTCTTTCCACTTTAGATCTCCTCTGGAATGCGTCCGTTTAGTTTACGATATGGGGACCTGTTCATAAGAAAAGAAGAAAAAGTTAAGATATCATCTCAAAAAGATTTTGGAAGTGATGTCTAAAGTCTCAAACTCCGTGCCTTCTCGATCAATATCCGATTCATTCTCTCCACGATACCATTCTACTGGGGAGTTATCTTCACCGTGTAATGGTGTTTGATGTCATTTTTTCATAGTATCTCCTGAACTCCAGGCTAGTATACTCTCCTCCTTTGTTCGACCTTAGATTCTTCACCTGTCTCCTTGACTCCTTTACTTTAGCTTTCCAGGCTCTGAATTGGGCAAACATTTTTAATTTTTTTCTAATCAGATAAATCCATATTTTTTTTGAGAAATCATCAATGAAAATGATAAAATACTTTGCCCCATCTTTAGCTGATATAGGAGCTGGTCCCTACACATTCGAGCGCACTAAATCCAGCACTCCTTCACTGTACTTGGTACTTCTAGCAAATTTTATCCTATGCTGTTTGCCAAAGATATACGACTCACACAAATCCCTCCTTCAGGATTGGGATCATTCCTCTTTTGCTAAGTTCAATGAGCCCACGATCACTTATATGACCCATCCGATAGTACCATAATCGATATAAAATCTGCTCCTATACCGTTGCTAGCATTTCTATACTATCATTCATCATTGAGCTTTTCATTCTATAAAGATTATTGTTCAGTTTTCTACCTCTCATCACCACCAAAGCTTTTTTGAAAATTTTTAGACATCCACTCCCAGCTTGGCTATTAAAAGCATAACCTTGCTCCCCAAGTAGCTCAAAGAAATTAAATTTTTTTTTAACTCTGGTACATGCCTGATATTTGATAATATATGAATAATTCCGTCGTACATCCTCATCCTGATAGAGCCAACTCCAGCTACTTTGCATGGATGATCATCTCCAAGGCTGACACTTTCACCATCGGTCTTCTAGTAGGTAACAAACCACTTTCGATGAGAAATATAGTGGTGCGAGCATGCTAAATCCAATATCCACATAGTATTACACTTTGTGGATCTATCTGATACAACTAATAGGTCTTCTCCACTGCTCACAGAAGCTGTATCGTCTTCCTTACTAGCCTTTCCTTTTTCTGATATCAAAAGGAGACAATCTCTCATTAGGTGTTCAGGTTGATGACATTTATAACATTTCAATGTCTTCCTCTGATTCTGAGACTTCGACTTGCCATTGGATTTTTCTCTTGCTTTCTTTGATCTTTTCTATCTTTCATTCACAGTCAAGATCTCAGACTTAGGATCTTCTTTGCAGATCTTTTTTTCTTGCTCATTTGATCTGAGCACAATAATAACCTCTTCATAGTTTAGGATCTTTTTTCCATAAACTAAAATTGTTATGAGATCATCATGCGAACTTGAGAGAGAACATAATAGCAGCAATGCCCGATCCTCCTCATCAATCTTCACATCCAAACTCATCACCTCAGAACACACTTAATTAAACCTTTGGATATGTGCAACAAGATCTCCGCCTTTGGGCATCCTCAGACTATACAGCTATTTCTTCAACCATAGTTTGTTTATCATGTTCTTCCTCATGTATGTGTTCTCCAGTCTCATTTAGAACCCCTTTGCCGTAGTCTCTGTGCAAACCTTGGGCAAAACCTGATCGATCAAGCACATCCGAATTGTACTGAAAGCAATTTTCTCTAACTCTTTTCAATCTTCAACACTAATCTTTTCTGGCTTTTCTCTTGTCAAGATCTTGTAGATCCTTTGCTGAACCAATAAGTCCTTTATCCTTTGTTGCCATAGGATAAAGTTTTCCTTTCCATCGAATTTCTCAAAATCCATCTTGAATCCACTCGATCTCATGACTTCAAATAAGTCAAGAATAGATCCCTAACATCTTTCTTCAATCACACATTAGTAACACTACCCTTCAAAGAAGATCTAAACATCCTAGATGAAAGAAAAACCTAGTTTTTCGGATCAGGTTCATTTAGATCTGATTGGATCAAGAGAGATATTTCAAAAAAAAATTTCTTGAATCCAGATTAGATCTAAAATATTCCAGATCTGATATTATTGATCTAATAAAAAAAAAATAATAAATTAAATCTAATTTAATTTATCTTGTTGGGGGTAATCTAATTATCCTGTGATGATCCTGATGTCTGCCTGAGATTCTGGATCTAGCTACGCAAGTGCCTGATTTCTGTCGGTATCCACTTGGAAAGAATCTGGAGATCTTCTCCTTCTTTATCATCTCTCCAAAAATAAGATCTGGATATGATTTTGAAGATCTTCAAAACTCCTTTTGAAGATGTGAGTTATCTCTTGTAGTAGTGCTGTCTTCTTTATTTTTCTGTCGCCTTTCTCTTGCTTAGATCGCACCAAACTGAAGCCCAAAAATTCTTAGACGTGGGTAGGAGAGAGAGGATCTGAAGATGGCATGAAGGAGGGAGAGAGGTAGCCTTGTGGCATGGGCAATAGATCACGCTTCTAAGATCTTGGCGCAAACAGGATTTTTATAGATCCTGTTGCGTCATGCAGTGCCACATCATCCCAGCCAATCATGGCCTTTTGTGCAATCAGATCTAAATCTGATTGGTGGGATGACATCATCTGATCCAATTAGATGAGTGCCCCTCTGAATCATCCTTAGATGGCGCCAAGACTGGTCAAAGACAAGTCTTTGGCGCTACCTAGATGGAAACCCTGAAGCAACCTGGAGTCCCATCTATATGGGACTCCAGGTGTCACTATCCATGAGTGCACGCTTCCCTAGGCATGCACCCCTTATCCAACTGCCTTTTAGCAGGTGGATCAGAGGCATGCGTCCCTTATCCAACTGCCTTTTAGCAGGTGGACTGGTCCAAAAGTTCTCTCCTATGATGGCTTGACACATGGGCAGATGTCTAAGTGTCAAAGGTCAACGTTTGACCAAATGTCTAAAACAGGATTTAGCAAGTGATGAAAAATGGTAGGTGTTATCTTAAATTCATCTCATAAATTAAGATAACTTTTTTCTGACCTAAACAAGCTTCAGTCAAGCTTCAGTCAGACCATGTAAAGATACCTGAATGAGCCCAAATATATTTGGCTCAATCGAGACAACTTTTAATGATAATCAAAGAAGAACAATAGGCTCAATCGTGTGCTAATATGATTTTCTTGAACCTAATTGAATCCAATTCAAATCAATTGAACTGGCTTAGTCTAATTGATAATATTCAGATCGAAATCCTTATTTGTGTGATCCAGTTAGGTTTAGTTCCGTATGGTAATGAGATATGTCGTGATTTCTATCATCGACATTATCGAAACATCTTTCGATGGATCAGAATTTTTTTGATTCAGACAACTAGTATGATTGATCATCTAAATCATTCTAATTGCTCTCAAAATCCATCAGTGATACCTAGCAGCATATGGTGGCAATCCATCAGAACTAAAAATGAACCTCTCGATGTAGTTACTTATGTGATTAAGTTCTTCTATCTTGAGCCTCGACTAGATTAGGGTTAAGGTAATCTCATCAAATCCTAATATCCATCATATGATTGATTATTCGATTCAAATCCAATGTGAAAATCTAATATAAACTCTTTCTATTATTTCACTCTGCCATGGCTATGGGCTTATGGATTTAATTCTCATGATCATTATAGGACTTCTCCTCATCTATTGAGGTAGATAGATCTCCTATTGGTGTAATCCAATTCCTACAATGAATATGCTATAGCCAACATACACCTTAGAGCTCCGAATGGCTAGAAGATCGAGTTATGGTGTAGTCAAACTATAACACCCTCAAGGTAAACTGTCGATGCACCTCAAGTCAAAGAATCAGATATACAACTGCAGCTTCGAGCCAATCATCGACGAGAAGGTAGACTTTTTAATGACTGCTCGAGGTGGTTATGCTCAGTGCTCTCGTTCTCTAACGAGTATCTGTACTCTCACTCCGATGTCTCTACATCATAGACTCAAGATTCATCTATCCTAAAGAAGCGATCGTATACCAAACTTTCGAATCAATCACCATCCTCATGATGATCCTACGATCAGGAGTATTTTATAAGTTAATAATGAAATTCATGTCTTAAATTTTCAACTTTTGAAAATAAGAACTATCATTGCTATTAACTCAAGGGATGTATCACAAACACTAAATACACATTATGATAGAAAATAATCAATTTTATTATTTATAATCAAAATTATAATTTTGTCCTTAGAAGTGTATAACAAGTGTCAGTCAATTCTGGCTTCTAGGGCACATATATCTAACAAACTCTCACTTGACCTAAAGCCAATTGGCTATAAATCTAAGTCCCATCTTCTAAAGATGGGTTTCGATCTTCTGCTTCCCCAAAGGCTTTGTAAGTGGGTCTGTTGCATTATCTACAGAGTCGACTCTCTTGACCTTGATGTATCCTTTCTCGAGATAATCACAGATGAGATGGTATCACCGCTCAATGTGTTTGAATTTTTGGTGAGACCTCGGCTCCTTAGCAAGGGCTATGGCGCCATTATTATTGTAGTACAGAGGAATGGCATCTGATGGCATCACTTCGATCTCTATGATGAACTTCTTGTACTAGAATGTCTTCTTCGTAGCTTCTGACGTAGCGATGTATTCTGCTTCTATGGTGAAATTTGCTATTACTATCTGTTTGGAACTCTTCCAACTGACGACACCACTATTACACACAAACAGATTCTCAGATGTCGACTTTCGATCATCTATATTGAACATAAAATCCGAGTTTGTATACCTTTGGACTTTGAGTTCTCCATTACTAAAAATCAAGAATTTATCCTTAGTTCTTCTTAAGTACTTAAGAATACATTTCATAGAAATTCAGTATTCTTCTCCTAAATTTGATTGATATCTACTTGTGACACTCACAGCATGGGCTATATCAGGCGTGTACATAACATGGCATATATGAGGCTACATATTGTAGAAGCATAAGGGATCTTGATCATGCGTTCAATCTCCTTTGGTGTGTTGGGATACATTTTCTTGGAGAGATGAATGCCA
This sequence comes from Cocos nucifera, assembly GCA_006176705.1. Classification (NCBI taxonomy): domain Eukaryota; kingdom Viridiplantae; phylum Streptophyta; class Magnoliopsida; order Arecales; family Arecaceae; genus Cocos; species Cocos nucifera. The sequence goes on from QRFJ01007216.1 coordinate 26,252, forward strand.
TGTCTGAAGGGTACCAAATCCTTTTTGGAGTTTTTCATGCTAAGCCTCTTTAGCACTTCCTCTATGTACATCTTCTATGAAAGACCTAGCATCCTATTCGGTCTATCTCTATAGACTTTGATTTCAAGAATAAAGGATGCTTCTCCTAGGTCTTTCATGGAGAATTCTTTAGATAATCACTTTTTAACTGTAGTCAATATGGAAATATCATTCTCAATAAGAAGGATATCATCCATGTATAGTATGAGAAAGATAATAGCGCTCCCATTGATCTTTCTGAAAATACATGATTCCTCTTCGTTCTTGATGAAACCAAATAATTTGATCACATCATTAAAATGAGTATTCCAGCTCCGAAATGATTGCTTAAGTCCATATATGGATCTTTGTAGCTTGCATACTTTATGATCAGTATCACTGAATGTGAGATCTAGTAGCTGTTCCATATAGATATCTTCCTCAAGATATTCATTTAAGAATGCTGTTTTCATATCCATTTGCCATATTTCATAATCGAAATAGGTTGCAACAGCAAGCAATGTGCGAATGGATTAAGCATGGCTATTGGCGAAAAGGTATCTTGATAGTCAATGCCTTTGCGCTGACTATAATTTTTTGTCACTAATCTAGCTTTGAATGTCTCTACATTTTCATCTGCACCAATCTTTCTCTTGTAGATTCATTTACACCTAATGGGTACTATACCTTCTGGTGGATCTATTAAGGTCCAGACTTGGTTTGAGTGCATCGAGTCAATTTCTGACTTCATTATCTCTAACCATTTTTTGGAGTCGATATCTGATATCGCCTCATTATAGATTTTGGGATCATTACCATGAACTTCATTATCTATGAGAAACATTTTCTCTACTTCCTCTAAAATAGTACCTAAGTATCTCTCAGGAGGATGGAAAACTCTTTTCGATCTTCGAGGTGGAGGAGGTAGTGATTGTATTGGCTCAACCTGATTTGGTTCCAAAGGATCCTTAGCTCTTTGCTCTTGGGAGACTTTCTTCTCTAGCTTGATCTGCTTTGCAATGCCGCCATCTTGAATAAACTTTTTTTCAAAAAAGATGGCATGTTGACTCACAATCATATTGTGATCTTCTGAAATGTAGAAATAATATCCTAATGACTCTTTAGGATATCCTATGAATCGAGCTCTAAGGGATCTGTAGTCTAACTTGTCCGCTTGTTGTCTTTTGACATGAGTTGGACAACCCCAAATTTTGAGATGACTCAGACTTGGTTTCTTATCATGCCATATTTCATACGGTATGGTAGGAACGATTTTAGAAGGAACCCTATTTAGTAAATATATAGCAGTTAACAAACTGTGTTCCCAAAAAAAATCAGGAAGGTCTGTGAAGCTCATAATGGATCGGACCATATCTAATAGGGTCCGATTTCTCCATTTTAAAATTTCGTTGAGTTGTGGTGTTCCAGGTAGAGTCCATTGAGAGACTATGTCATTTTGCTTGAGATAGTTTAGGAATTTTCAACTAAGGTATTAATCTCCTCGATCTGATCGAAGGATCTTAATAGATTTTTCAGTTTGCTTTTCTACTTCATGTTTGAATTCTTTAAACTTTTCAAAGACTTCAGACTTGTGTCTTATAAGATACACATATCCATACCGAGATAAATCATCGGTGAAGGTTATGAAGTAGATAAAATTGCTTCTAGTCGGTACATCAAATGAGCCGCACACATTAGTATGTACTAGGGCAAGTAAATCCATGGCCCTTTTTCTATGTCCCATAAAAGGGAGTTTAGTCATTTTGCTGTGAAGACATGATCACAAATTAGATATAACTCGAAAGTCAATGAACTCAATAGCCCGATTTTTTTTAATTTGTTAATTCTATCTTCTACTATATAACCTAGTCTTAGGTATCATAGATACCTATCGTTTGGACTATCTTTGGGTCATTTTAATTTTGTGGCATTCATATTTTGCTCGATATTAAAAATAGATACATCAATATGTAACTGGTAAAGATCGTTAATAAGAAAACCTCTTGCAATTTTATTTCTTTCATAAAGAATGTTACAATGGTCCTTAAGAAAACTAATTACATAGCCTTCTTGTACTAAACATGAAATAGAAATCAAATTCCTACTTGCTACAGGTACATAATAACAATCTCTAAGTACTAAATCTAAATCAGATGGTAGTTGAAGAGGGTAGGTTCTCATGACCACAGCAGCAACTCTTGCTCTATTTTCGATGCATAGGATCATCTCACCATCCCTCAGCCTCCAACTATCCTCAAGATCCTGCATGAAAGTGGACACATGAGCACTAGAACCAGAGTCAAGCATCCAATTTGATGCAGAAGAACTGTAAGGTTAGATTCAATAATGAGCATAGCTCTAGAAGGACATGCCTTCTTATTTTTTAGGATGGTCAGGTATGTGGGGCAGTTCCGCTTTCAGTGGCCGTTAGTATTGCAATGGAAATATTTTTTCTTATCAGCGGTCTTCTTCTCCAGCTCTTCTTTCTTTTTCTTTCCTCCTTTCACCTGCTTTTTCATAGACTTCTTCTTTCCAAAAGACTCTGGAAGAAGTTCGTTCCATAGCAAATACTGAGCCTTTAGAATCTTTCAATGAAAGCTCAGCAATAATCAGCATATTCATAAGCTCGATAAGAGTATTTTAAAGTTTATGCATATGGTAGTTCATGATGAACTGCCCATATGCATCAGTCAAGGATTGCATAATTATATCATTCTACAGATTCAGGTCCAACTTCACTCCGAGCTTCTCAAACTCTTTCAAATCCTTGATCATCATCAGACAATGATCTTGGATTGACTGCCCATCACGTATTTTAGCCTTGAATAGTCATTTAGTGATCTGATATTTGACTGCGTGACTCTGTTCACCAAACATCTCTTGTAGGTGAGCCAACATTTGGTGGGCAGTCTTGATATCTTCATGTTGGCGCTGAAGCTTATCAGACATCGAGCCCAACATGTAGTATCTGGTCTTGTTATCTTCGTCCATCCATTTATCAAGAGACGCTCTCTGTTCAATGGATGGATGAGCTGGTAAGATGAAGGGATCCTAATCGAATACATGAGTTAACTTCTTGAAATCCAAAATAATTTTGAAGTTTCGAAGCCAATCCTTGTAATTGGGTCCGATCAGTCTATGGGTGTTCAGGATACGTGCTAGTGGGTTGGATGCAGACATTTTATTTTTTCTATAGAGAGTCAAAGTTTTTAGTTAGATATTATAATTAAGACTTGATCGATTTATTTAAAAATTTAATTTTTAAATAAATTAGTTTTCACTATTTTCTTGGATTCCTACACTCCCTCTGTATAAATGCAAAAATCTTCGCGATTATAGATTTTTAATGGATAGTGCAGTTCCACCAACTGACTCATCACCTCACCTAACAGTTATTGATGATGGATTAGCCAATGAGTGGATAACTCTTATCCAATGATTCTCTAATTATGGTGCACCCAAACTTGGTCTCTAATTTATGAATCTCACCGTACTCGAAATATTGATCCACTCCTTAGTTAAGTCAGACCCACCATTTGCACGAATTGAATTTCTAATTGGGTCTCTCACCATATCCAGAATATTGAGCTCAATTTATCCTCCTGTCCGTAGCATCCAATGTCTAATAGATGTGGTTGCATCTTCTCGGTGCAACTGAACCACTGTGATCAGTCGAGAATAATCAACCCCGGAAAGAGCCTGCATACTACAATGGTGGAAGATCATAAACTTGATCTTTTCTTAGGGAGATTAGATTTAGGTCTCTTTAAACTTGACTTATAATAGCCATAACAATTATGACTAACCTAGTGGTATGGGTTAGCTCGGATTGTTAACCACCTTAAATCAAGACTGGGTCAACAAATATGGTCAGGTAAGTGAGATCAATGGAAGGGATATGTATTAACTCGATAAGAATGCATTCGAGTCGAATAGCTCTCAATTAAAAATCAATCGATCGTATCTGCCAGATTTATCTTAGATACTAAATTGTTGAGCCAAAATCAATTAGGTTAGCCTACAATTTAGACTCTAACCACTGAGCCTAATTAGGTCTTAGCTTGATCGATCACTCATATAATTCGATCTTGATCCAAACTTAATTCTATTAGGTTGGTCAATTTAAGGACTCTTGATCCTATCTAACCAACTCTTGATTTGGTTTGATCAACTGCTAGACCTAATTGAGCTACCCAAGTTCGTACCCAATTTTATGAATATATCTTAAATATAAAAATTCTTAATTTTTAGACTTAACATATTTCATAATTTTAATTCTTAATTAAGTTTAGGATTCACAAACAAAACATGTAAATAAAATTTTAGGATTTTAGGATTTAGAATTTTGCAGAAAATAAGTTTTGAATTTCTGATTAAGGACGAATGTGCAGCACTCCTACACATTATAAGAACATCCCATCGAATGGGAGGAGAGGGCACTTAAATCCTACTTTATTTTTATAACTGGATGGGCAAGGAAAATGCCTTAATCAAAAATATGAAAACTATAAAACTAGTTAGATCTATATAATATATCTCATATATAAAAATTGATCTAACTATAAACATGTTTTGCATACATCTTCATGTATCATATCATGCATGTTTTCATATCTAAATTATCTCATAATCATCTAAAAAATTAATTTTAAATTGATCATATCAAATTAAAATCTATTCTAGATAATTATGTAGAACTATTTTACAACTAGTCTAAATATGCATTTATCATATCTCATATGAACAAAAATTAAATAACTTTATTTTTTATTTTTTAGATTTTATTATAATATTTATAACATCAAAAATAAAAAATAAATAGATCTAAAAATTATAACTTAATCAAATTAAATTACGATCATGCTAAACTATACACAAAATAATTTTATTCTACAACTAGTCATGCATCTTGTACAACTTAGATCTGAAAAAAAAATTTAAATTTTTTTGATTTTAGATCTAATCACATCTTATGTGACATCTAATTATCAGATCAAAATTAAAATAAAATTAGATATAATGAAAAATACAATCTGGCTCTGATACCAGTTGAAGAAAAAATCTAATTTTTTGGATCAGATTCATTCAGATCTGATTGGATCAAGAGAGATATTTTAAAAAATTTTTCTTGGATCCAGATCAGATCTGAAACTTTTCAGATCTGATATTATTGATCTAATAAAATAAAATAAAATAAAAAATCAATTAAATCTAATTTAATTAATTTTGTTGGAGGTAATTTGATTATCTTGTGATGATCTTGATGTCTGTCTGAGGTTCTGGATCTAGCTATGCAAGTATCTGACTTCTACCGATATCTACTCAAATAGGATCTAAAGATCTTCTTTTTTATCATCTCTCCAAAAATCAGATCTAGATCCAATTTTGAAGATTTTCAAAATTTCTTTTGAAGATGTGAGTTGTCTCTTGCAGCAGTGTTGCCTTCTTCTTTTTTTTGTTGCCTTTCTCTTGCTTGGATCGCACCAAATTGAAGTCCAAAAATTCTTGGGCATGGGTAGGAGAGAGAGGACTTGAAGATGGCATGGAGGGAGAGAGGCAATCTTATGGCGTGGGCAATAGATCAAGCTTCTAAGATCTTGGTGTAGATAGGATTTTTATAGATCCTATTGCACCATGCAGTGCCACATCATCCAAGTCAATCACGGCCTTTTGTGCAATCAGATCTAAATCTGATTGATGGAATGACATCATCTGATCCAATCAGATGAGAGCTCCTCTGAATCATCCTTAGATAGCGCCAAGACTGATCAAAGATAAGTCTTTGACGCCACCTAGGTAGAAATTCCGAAGCAACCTAGAGTCCCATCTATATGGGACTCCAGGCATCACTATCCATAGGTGCATGCCTCCTTAGGCATGCGTCCCTTATCCAACTACTTTTTAGCAGGTGGATTGGTCCAAAAGTTCTCTCCTATGATGGCTTGACACATGGGCAGATGTCTAAGTGTCAAAGATCAATGTTTGATCAAATATCCGAAACAGGATTTAGCAGGTGATGGAAAATGGTAGGTATTGTCTCAAATTCATCTAATAAATTAAGGCAATTCTTTTCTGATTTAGATAAGCTCCAATCAGACCAAGTAAAGGTATCTGAGTGAGCCCAAATATATTTAGCTCAGTCGAGATAACTTTTAATGATAATTAAAGAAGAACATTAGGCTCAATTGTGTGCTAGCACGATTTTCTTGAACCTAATTGAATATAATTCAAATCAATTGAACTGGCTTAGTCTAATTGATGATATCTAGATCGAAATTTTTGTTTGTGTCATCTAGTTAGGTTCAATTCCATGTGGTAATGAGATATGTCGCGATCTCTATCATCGACATCATCGAAATACCTTTCGATGGATCGAACTTTTTTGATTCAGATAACTAGTATGATTGATCATCTAAATCATTCTAATTGCTCTCAAAATTTATTTGTGACACCTAGCAGCATATGGTGGCAATCCATTAAAACTAAAAATGAACCTCTTGGTGCAGTTACTTGTATGATCAAGTTCTTCTATCTTGAGCTCCGACTAGATTAGGATTAAGGTAATCTTGTCAAATCATAATATCTGTCATTGATTGATCATTCCATTCAAGTCCAATGTAAAAGTCTTAATAGAAACTCTTTCTATTATTTGACTCTGCCATGGCCATAGGCTTATGGACTTGATTTTCATGATCATCGTAGGACTTCTCCTCATCTATCGAGGTAGATAGATCTTCTATTGGTGCAATCCAATTCCTACAATGAACATGCTATAGCCAACATATACCTCAGGATTTCGAATGACTACGAGATCGAGTTA
>QRFJ01007217.1:0-13172 GCA_006176705.1 Cocos nucifera
ATATTTTCTATCGAAAAAAAACTGAGTCGTGAGCTCGAAAGCACCGTGCATCATCATGGGACCCACTTTAATAGTCCTCTGCCCGGCTGGCCTACACGGTGGGTCGGTCAATATTGGCGGGGGACTGCTGCTGCATTATAAATTACCGTTTCGAATGATTTGACAAGGGTGCGATCATACCAGCACTAATGCATCGGATCCCATCAGAACTCCGCAGTTAAGCATGCTTGGGCGAGAGTAGTACTAGGATGGGTGACCCCCTTGGAAGTCCTCGTGTTGCACCCTTTTTAATTTTGACGATGCTTGTCTAATTTTTATTCATTTTTCTTCAATTTTTATATTTCTCCTTGCTTGCTATTCCAAAAATAAGTTCTCTCGAAAAAAAAAACTGAGTCGTGGCTAGGATGTTTCGCGCATCATCGTGGATTTGCGCTATTTTTCTTTTTTTTTGTATGTTTTTCTTCAATTTCTGCTCTTTCGCTTTGTTTCCATTCGAAAAATATTTTCTATCGAAAAAAAACTGAGTCGTGAGCTCGAAAGCACCGTGCATCATCATGGGACCCACTTTAATAGTCCTCTGCCCGGCTGGCCTACACGGTGGGTCGGTCAATATTGGCGGGGGACTGCTGCTGCATTATAAATTACCGTTTCGAATGATTTGACAAGGGTTGCGATCATACCAGCACTAATGCATCCGGATCCCATCAGAACTCCGCAGTTAAGCGTGCTTGGGCGAGAGTAGTACTAGGATGGGTGACCCCCTGGGAAGTCCTCGTGTTGCACCCTTTTTAATTTTGACGATGCTTGTCTAATTTTTATCCATTTTTCTTCAATTTTTATATTTCTTCCTTGCTTGCTATTCCAAAAATAAGTTCTCTCGAAAAAAAAAACTGAGTCGTGGCTAGGATGTTTCGCGCATCATCGTGGATTTGCGCTATTTTTCTTTTTTTTTGTATGTTTTTCTTCAATTTCTGCTCTTTCGCTTTGTTTCCATTCGAAAAATATTTTCTATCGAAAAAAAACTGAGTCGTGAGCTCGAAAGCACCGTGCATCATCATGGGACCCACTTTAATAGTCCTCTGCCCGGCTGGCCTACACGGTGGGTCGGTCAATATTGGCGGGGGACTGCTGCTGCATTATAAATTACCGTTTCGAATGATTTGACAAGGTTGCGATCATACCAGCACTAATGCATCGGATCCCATCAGAACTCCGCAGTTAAGCATGCTTGGGCGAGAGTAGTACTAGGATGGGTGACCCCCTTGGAAGTCCTCGTGTTGCACCCTTTTTAATTTTGACGATGCTTGTCTAATTTTTATTCATTTTTCTTCAATTTTTATATTTCTCCTTGCTTGCTATTCCAAAAATAAGTTCTCTCGAAAAAAAAAACTGAGTCGTGGCTAGGATGTTTCGCGCATCATCGTGGATTTGCGCTATTTTTCTTTTTTTTTGTATGTTTTTCTTCAATTTCTGCTCTTTCGCTTTGTTATTCCATTCGAAAAATATTTTCTATCGAAAAAAAACTGAGTCGTGAGCTCGAAAGCACCGTGCATCATCATGGGACCCACTTTAATAGTCCTCTGCCCGGCTGGCCTACACGGTGGGTCGGTCAATATTGGCGGGGGACTGCTGCTGCATTATAAATTACCGTTTCGAATGATTTGACAAGGTTGCGATCATACCAGCACTAATGCACCGGATCCCATCAGAACTCCGCAGTTAAGCGTGCTTGGGCGAGAGTAGTACTAGGATGGGTGACCCCCTGGGAAGTCCTCGTGTTGCACCCTTTTTAATTTTGACGATGCTTGTCTAATTTTTATTCCATTTTTCTTCAATTTTTATATTTCTTCCTTGCTTGCTATTCCAAAAATAAGTTCTCTCGAAAAAAAAAACTGAGTCGTGGCTAGGATGTTTCGCGCATCATCGTGGATTTGCGCTATTTTTCTTTTTTTTTGTATGTTTTTCTTCAATTTCTGCTCTTTCGCTTTGTTTCCATTCGAAAAATATTTTCTATCGAAAAAAAACTGAGTCGTGAGCTCGAAAGCACCGTGCATCATCATGGGACCCACTTTAATAGTCCTCTGCCCGGCTGGCCTACACGGTGGGTCGGTCAATATTGGCGGGGGACTGCTGCTGCATTATAAATTACCGTTTCGAATGATTTGACAAGGGTGCGATCATACCAGCACTAATGCACCGGATCCCATCAGAACTCCGCAGTTAAGCGTGCTTGGGCGAGAGTAGTACTAGGATGGGTGACCCCCTGGGAAGTCCTCGTGTTGCACCCTTTTTAATTTTGACGATGCTTGTCTAATTTTTATTCATTTTTCTTCAATTTTTATATTTCTCCTTGCTTGCTATTCCAAAAATAAGTTCTCTCGAAAAAAAAAACTGAGTCGTGGCTAGGATGTTTCGCGCATCATCGTGGATTTGCGCTATTTTTCTTTTTTTTTGTATGTTTTTCTTCAATTTCTGCTCTTTCGCTTTGTTTCCATTCGAAAAATATTTTCTATCGAAAAAAAACTGAGTCGTGAGCTCGAAAGCACCGTGCATCATCATGGGACCCACTTTAATAGTCCTCTGCCCGGCTGGCCTACACGGTGGGTCGGTCAATATTGGCGGGGGACTGCTGCTGCATTATAAATTACCGTTTCGAATGATTTGACAAGGTTGCGATCATACCAGCACTAATGCATCCGGATCCCATCAGAACTCCGCAGTTAAGCGTGCTTGGGCGAGAGTAGTACTAGGATGGGTGACCCCCTTGGGAAGTCCTCGTGTTGCACCCTTTTTAATTTTGACGATGCTTGTCTAATTTTTATTCATTTTTCTTCAATTTTTATATTTCTCCTTGCTTGCTATTCCAAAAATAAGTTCTCTCGAAAAAAAAAACTGAGTCGTGGCTAGGATGTTTCGCGCATCATCGTGGATTTGCGCTATTTTTCTTTTTTTTTGTATGTTTTTCTTCAATTTCTGCTCTTTCGCTTTGTTTCCATTCGAAAAATATTTTCTATCGAAAAAAAACTGAGTCGTGAGCTCGAAAGCACCGTGCATCATCATGGGACCCACTTTAATAGTCCTCTGCCCGGCTGGCCTACACGGTGGGTCGGTCAATATTGGCGGGGGACTGCTGCTGCATTATAAATTACCGTTTCGAATGATTTGACAAGGGTTGCGATCATACCAGCACTAATGCACCGGATCCCATCAGAACTCCGCAGTTAAGCGTGCTTGGGCGAGAGTAGTACTAGGATGGGTGACCCCCTTGGGAAGTCCTCGTGTTGCACCCTTTTTAATTTTGACGATGCTTGTCTAATTTTTATTCATTTTTCTTCAATTTCTTATATTTTTCCTTGCTTGCTATTCCAAAAATAAGTTCTCTCGAAAAAAAAAACTGAGTCGTGGCTAGGATGTTTCGCGCATCATCGTGGATTTGCGCTATTTTTCTTTTTTTTTGTATGTTTTTCTTCAATTTCTGCTCTTTCGCTTTGTTTCCATTCGAAAAATATTTTCTATCGAAAAAAAACTGAGTCGTGAGCTCGAAAGCACCGTGCATCATCATGGGACCCACTTTAATAGTCCTCTGCCCGGCTGGCCTACACGGTGGGTCGGTCAATATTGGCGGGGGACTGCTGCTGCATTATAAATTACCGTTTCGAATGATTTGACAAGGTTGCGATCATACCAGCACTAATGCATCGGATCCCATCAGAACTCCGCAGTTAAGCATGCTTGGGCGAGAGTAGTACTAGGATGGGTGACCCCCTTGGAAGTCCTCGTGTTGCACCCTTTTTAATTTTGACGATGCTTGTCTAATTTTTATTCATTTTTCTTCAATTTTTATATTTCTCCTTGCTTGCTATTCCAAAAATAAGTTCTCTCGAAAAAAAAAACTGAGTCGTGGCTAGGATGTTTCGCGCATCATCGTGGATTTGCGCTATTTTTCTTTTTTTTTGTATGTTTTTCTTCAATTTCTGCTCTTTCGCTTTGTTTCCATTCGAAAAATATTTTCTATCGAAAAAAAACTGAGTCGTGAGCTCGAAAGCACCGTGCATCATCATGGGACCCACTTTAATAGTCCTCTGCCCGGCTGGCCTACACGGTGGGTCGGTCAATATTGGCGGGGGACTGCTGCTGCATTATAAATTACCGTTTCGAATGATTTGACAAGGGTTGCGATCATACCAGCACTAATGCACCGGATCCCATCAGAACTCCGCAGTTAAGCGTGCTTGGGCGAGAGTAGTACTAGGATGGGTGACCCCCTGGGAAGTCCTCGTGTTGCACCCTTTTTAATTTTGACGATGCTTGTCTAATTTTTATTCATTTTTCTTCAATTTTTATATTTCTCCTTGCTTGCTATTCCAAAAATAAGTTCTCTCGAAAAAAAAAACTGAGTCGTGGCTAGGATGTTTCGCGCATCATCGTGGATTTGCGCTATTTTTCTTTTTTTTTGTATGTTTTTCTTCAATTTCTGCTCTTTCGCTTTGTTTCCATTCGAAAAATATTTTCTATCGAAAAAAAACTGAGTCGTGAGCTCGAAAGCACCGTGCATCATCATGGGACCCACTTTAATAGTCCTCTGCCCGGCTGGCCTACACGGTGGGTCGGTCAATATTGGCGGGGGACTGCTGCTGCATTATAAATTACCGTTTCGAATGATTTGACAAGGGTTGCGATCATACCAGCACTAATGCACCGGATCCCATCAGAACTCCGCAGTTAAGCGTGCTTGGGCGAGAGTAGTACTAGGATGGGTGACCCCCTTGGGAAGTCCTCGTGTTGCACCCTTTTTAATTTTGACGATGCTTGTCTAATTTTTATTCATTTTTCTTCAATTTTTATATTTCTCCTTGCTTGCTATTCCAAAAATAAGTTCTCTCGAAAAAAAAAACTGAGTCGTGGCTAGGATGTTTCGCGCATCATCGTGGATTTGCGCTATTTTTCTTTTTTTTTGTATGTTTTTCTTCAATTTCTGCTCTTTCGCTTTGTTTCCATTCGAAAAATATTTTCTATCGAAAAAAAACTGAGTCGTGAGCTCGAAAGCACCGTGCATCATCATGGGACCCACTTTAATAGTCCTCTGCCCGGCTGGCCTACACGGTGGGTCGGTCAATATTGGCGGGGGACTGCTGCTGCATTATAAATTACCGTTTCGAATGATTTGACAAGGGTGCGATCATACCAGCACTAATGCACCGGATCCCATCAGAACTCCGCAGTTAAGCGTGCTTGGGCGAGAGTAGTACTAGGATGGGTGACCCCCTGGGAAGTCCTCGTGTTGCACCCTTTTTAATTTTGACGATGCTTGTCTAATTTTTATCATTTTTCTTCAATTTCTTATATTTTTCCTTGCTTGCTATTCCAAAAATAAGTTCTCTCGAAAAAAAAAACTGAGTCGTGGCTAGGATGTTTCGCGCATCATCGTGGATTTGCGCTATTTTTCTTTTTTTTTGTATGTTTTTCTTCAATTTCTGCTCTTTCGCTTTGTTTCCATTCGAAAAATATTTTCTATCGAAAAAAAACTGAGTCGTGAGCTCGAAAGCACCGTGCATCATCATGGGACCCACTTTAATAGTCCTCTGCCCGGCTGGCCTACACGGTGGGTCGGTCAATATTGGCGGGGGACTGCTGCTGCATTATAAATTACCGTTTCGAATGATTTGACAAGGGTGCGATCATACCAGCACTAATGCACCGGATCCCATCAGAACTCCGCAGTTAAGCGTGCTTGGGCGAGAGTAGTACTAGGATGGGTGACCCCCTGGGAAGTCCTCGTGTTGCACCCTTTTTAATTTTGACGATGCTTGTCTAATTTTTATCCATTTTTCTTCAATTTCTATATTTTTCCTTGCTTGCTATTCCAAAAATAAGTTCTCTCGAAAAAAAAAACTGAGTCGTGGCTAGGATGTTTCGCGCATCATCGTGGATTTGCGCTATTTTTCTTTTTTTTTGTATGTTTTTCTTCAATTTCTGCTCTTTCGCTTTGTTTCCATTCGAAAAATATTTTCTATCGAAAAAAAACTGAGTCGTGAGCTCGAAAGCACCGTGCATCATCATGGGACCCACTTTAATAGTCCTCTGCCCGGCTGGCCTACACGGTGGGTCGGTCAATATTGGCGGGGGACTGCTGCTGCATTATAAATTACCGTTTCGAATGATTTGACAAGGTTGCGATCATACCAGCACTAATGCATCGGATCCCATCAGAACTCCGCAGTTAAGCATGCTTGGGCGAGAGTAGTACTAGGATGGGTGACCCCCTTGGAAGTCCTCGTGTTGCACCCTTTTTAATTTTGACGATGCTTGTCTAATTTTTATTCCATTTTTCTTCAATTTTTATATTTCTTCCTTGCTTGCTATTCCAAAAATAAGTTCTCTCGAAAAAAAAAACTGAGTCGTGGCTAGGATGTTTCGCGCATCATCGTGGATTTGCGCTATTTTTCTTTTTTTTTGTATGTTTTTCTTCAATTTCTGCTCTTTCGCTTTGTTTCCATTCGAAAAATATTTTCTATCGAAAAAAAACTGAGTCGTGAGCTCGAAAGCACCGTGCATCATCATGGGACCCACTTTAATAGTCCTCTGCCCGGCTGGCCTACACGGTGGGTCGGTCAATATTGGCGGGGGACTGCTGCTGCATTATAAATTACCGTTTCGAATGATTTGACAAGGTTGCGATCATACCAGCACTAATGCATCCGGATCCCATCAGAACTCCGCAGTTAAGCGTGCTTGGGCGAGAGTAGTACTAGGATGGGTGACCCCCTGGGAAGTCCTCGTGTTGCACCCTTTTTAATTTTGACGATGCTTGTCTAATTTTTATTCCATTTTTCTTCAATTTTTATATTTCTCCTTGCTTGCTATTCCAAAAATAAGTTCTCTCGAAAAAAAAAACTGAGTCGTGGCTAGGATGTTTCGCGCATCATCGTGGATTTGCGCTATTTTTCTTTTTTTTTGTATGTTTTTCTTCAATTTCTGCTCTTTCGCTTTGTTTCCATTCGAAAAATATTTTCTATCGAAAAAAAACTGAGTCGTGAGCTCGAAAGCACCGTGCATCATCATGGGACCCACTTTAATAGTCCTCTGCCCGGCTGGCCTACACGGTGGGTCGGTCAATATTGGCGGGGGACTGCTGCTGCATTATAAATTACCGTTTCGAATGATTTGACAAGGGTGCGATCATACCAGCACTAATGCATCCGGATCCCATCAGAACTCCGCAGTTAAGCGTGCTTGGGCGAGAGTAGTACTAGGATGGGTGACCCCCTGGGAAGTCCTCGTGTTGCACCCTTTTTAATTTTGACGATGCTTGTCTAATTTTTATTCATTTTTCTTCAATTTTTATATTTCTCCTTGCTTGCTATTCCAAAAATAAGTTCTCTCGAAAAAAAAAACTGAGTCGTGGCTAGGATGTTTCGCGCATCATCGTGGATTTGCGCTATTTTTCTTTTTTTTTGTATGTTTTTCTTCAATTTCTGCTCTTTCGCTTTGTTACCATTCTAAAAATATTTTCTATCGAAAAAAAACTGAGTCGTGAGCTCGAAAGCACCGTGCATCATCATGGGACCCACTTTAATAGTCCTCTGCCCGGCTGGCCTACACGGTGGGTCGGTCAATATTGGCGGGGGACTGCTGCTGCATTATAAATTACCGTTTCGAATGATTTGACAAGGGTGCGATCATACCAGCACTAATGCACCGGATCCCATCAGAACTCCGCAGTTAAGCGTGCTTGGGCGAGAGTAGTACTAGGATGGGTGACCCCCTGGGAAGTCCTCGTGTTGCACCCTTTTTAATTTTGACGATGCTTGTCTAATTTTTATCCATTTTTCTTCAATTTTTATATTTCTTCCTTGCTTGCTATTCCAAAAATAAGTTCTCTCGAAAAAAAAAACTGAGTCGTGGCTAGGATGTTTCGCGCATCATCGTGGATTTGCGCTATTTTTCTTTTTTTTTGTATGTTTTTCTTCAATTTCTGCTCTTTCGCTTTGTTACCATTCGAAAAATATTTTCTATCGAAAAAAAACTGAGTCGTGAGCTCGAAAGCACCGTGCATCATCATGGGACCCACTTTAATAGTCCTCTGCCCGGCTGGCCTACACGGTGGGTCGGTCAATATTGGCGGGGGACTGCTGCTGCATTATAAATTACCGTTTCGAATGATTTGACAAGGGTGCGATCATACCAGCACTAATGCACCGGATCCCATCAGAACTCCGCAGTTAAGCGTGCTTGGGCGAGAGTAGTACTAGGATGGGTGACCCCCTGGGAAGTCCTCGTGTTGCACCCTTTTTAATTTTGACGATGCTTGTCTAATTTTTATCCATTTTTCTTCAATTTCTATATTTTTCCTTGCTTGCTATTCCAAAAATAAGTTCTCTCGAAAAAAAAAACTGAGTCGTGGCTAGGATGTTTCGCGCATCATCGTGGATTTGCGCTATTTTTCTTTTTTTTTGTATGTTTTTCTTCAATTTCTGCTCTTTCGCTTTGTTACCATTCGAAAAATATTTTCTATCGAAAAAAAACTGAGTCGTGAGCTCGAAAGCACCGTGCATCATCATGGGACCCACTTTAATAGTCCTCTGCCCGGCTGGCCTACACGGTGGGTCGGTCAATATTGGCGGGGGACTGCTGCTGCATTATAAATTACCGTTTCGAATGATTTGACAAGGGTGCGATCATACCAGCACTAATGCACCGGATCCCATCAGAACTCCGCAGTTAAGCGTGCTTGGGCGAGAGTAGTACTAGGATGGGTGACCCCCTGGGAAGTCCTCGTGTTGCACCCTTTTTAATTTTGACGATGCTTGTCTAATTTTTATTCATTTTTCTTCAATTTTTATATTTCTTCCTTGCTTGCTATTCCAAAAATAAGTTCTCTCGAAAAAAAAAACTGAGTCGTGGCTAGGATGTTTCGCGCATCATCGTGGATTTGCGCTATTTTTCTTTTTTTTTGTATGTTTTTCTTCAATTTCTGCTCTTTCGCTTTGTTTCCATTCGAAAAATATTTTCTATCGAAAAAAAACTGAGTCGTGAGCTCGAAAGCACCGTGCATCATCATGGGACCCACTTTAATAGTCCTCTGCCCGGCTGGCCTACACGGTGGGTCGGTCAATATTGGCGGGGGACTGCTGCTGCATTATAAATTACCGTTTCGAATGATTTGACAAGGGTGCGATCATACCAGCACTAATGCACCGGATCCCATCAGAACTCCGCAGTTAAGCGTGCTTGGGCGAGAGTAGTACTAGGATGGGTGACCCCCTGGGAAGTCCTCGTGTTGCACCCTTTTTAATTTTGACGATGCTTGTCTAATTTTTAATCATTTTTCTTCAATTTTTATATTTCTCCTTGCTTGCTATTCCAAAAATAAGTTCTCTCGAAAAAAAAAACTGAGTCGTGGCTAGGATGTTTCGCGCATCATCGTGGATTTGCGCTATTTTTCTTTTTTTTTGTATGTTTTTCTTCAATTTCTGCTCTTTCGCTTTGTTTCCATTCTAAAAATATTTTCTATCGAAAAAAAACTGAGTCGTGAGCTCGAAAGCACCGTGCATCATCATGGGACCCACTTTAATAGTCCTCTGCCCGGCTGGCCTACACGGTGGGTCGGTCAATATTGGCGGGGGACTGCTGCTGCATTATAAATTACCGTTTCGAATGATTTGACAAGGGTGCGATCATACCAGCACTAATGCACCGGATCCCATCAGAACTCCGCAGTTAAGCGTGCTTGGGCGAGAGTAGTACTAGGATGGGTGACCCCCTTGGGAAGTCCTCGTGTTGCACCCTTTTTAATTTTGACGATGCTTGTCTAATTTTTATCCATTTTTCTTCAATTTCTATATTTCTTCCTTGCTTGCTATTCCAAAAATAAGTTCTCTCGAAAAAAAAAACTGAGTCGTGGCTAGGATGTTTCGCGCATCATCGTGGATTTGCGCTATTTTTCTTTTTTTTTGTATGTTTTTCTTCAATTTCTGCTCTTTCGCTTTGTTACCATTCGAAAAATATTTTCTATCGAAAAAAAACTGAGTCGTGAGCTCGAAAGCACCGTGCATCATCATGGGACCCACTTTAATAGTCCTCTGCCCGGCTGGCCTACACGGTGGGTCGGTCAATATTGGCGGGGGACTGCTGCTGCATTATAAATTACCGTTTCGAATGATTTGACAAGGGTGCGATCATACCAGCACTAATGCACCGGATCCCATCAGAACTCCGCAGTTAAGCGTGCTTGGGCGAGAGTAGTACTAGGATGGGTGACCCCCTGGGAAGTCCTCGTGTTGCACCCTTTTTAATTTTGACGATGCTTGTCTAATTTTTATCCATTTTTCTTCAATTTCTATATTTTTCCTTGCTTGCTATTCCAAAAATAAGTTCTCTCGAAAAAAAAAACTGAGTCGTGGCTAGGATGTTTCGCGCATCATCGTGGATTTGCGCTATTTTTCTTTTTTTTTGTATGTTTTTCTTCAATTTCTGCTCTTTCGCTTTGTTACCATTCGAAAAATATTTTCTATCGAAAAAAAACTGAGTCGTGAGCTCGAAAGCACCGTGCATCATCATGGGACCCACTTTAATAGTCCTCTGCCCGGCTGGCCTACACGGTGGGTCGGTCAATATTGGCGGGGGACTGCTGCTGCATTATAAATTACCGTTTCGAATGATTTGACAAGGTTGCGATCATACCAGCACTAATGCATCGGATCCCATCAGAACTCCGCAGTTAAGCATGCTTGGGCGAGAGTAGTACTAGGATGGGTGACCCCCTTGGAAGTCCTCGTGTTGCACCCTTTTTAATTTTGACGATGCTTGTCTAATTTTTATTCCATTTTTCTTCAATTTTTATATTTCTTCCTTGCTTGCTATTCCAAAAATAAGTTCTCTCGAAAAAAAAAACTGAGTCGTGGCTAGGATGTTTCGCGCATCATCGTGGATTTGCGCTATTTTTCTTTTTTTTTGTATGTTTTTCTTCAATTTCTGCTCTTTCGCTTTGTTTCCATTCGAAAAATATTTTCTATCGAAAAAAAACTGAGTCGTGAGCTCGAAAGCACCGTGCATCATCATGGGACCCACTTTAATAGTCCTCTGCCCGGCTGGCCTACACGGTGGGTCGGTCAATATTGGCGGGGGACTGCTGCTGCATTATAAATTACCGTTTCGAATGATTTGACAAGGGTGCGATCATACCAGCACTAATGCATCCGGATCCCATCAGAACTCCGCAGTTAAGCGTGCTTGGGCGAGAGTAGTACTAGGATGGGTGACCCCCTGGGAAGTCCTCGTGTTGCACCCTTTTTAATTTTGACGATGCTTGTCTAATTTTTATTCCATTTTTCTTCAATTTTTATATTTCTTCCTTGCTTGCTATTCCAAAAATAAGTTCTCTCGAAAAAAAAAACTGAGTCGTGGCTAGGATGTTTCGCGCATCATCGTGGATTTGCGCTATTTTTCTTTTTTTTTGTATGTTTTTCTTCAATTTCTGCTCTTTCGCTTTGTTACCATTCGAAAAATATTTTCTATCGAAAAAAAACTGAGTCGTGAGCTCGAAAGCACCGTGCATCATCATGGGACCCACTTTAATAGTCCTCTGCCCGGCTGGCCTACACGGTGGGTCGGTCAATATTGGCGGGGGACTGCTGCTGCATTATAAATTACCGTTTCGAATGATTTGACAAGGGTGCGATCATACCAGCACTAATGCACCGGATCCCATCAGAACTCCGCAGTTAAGCGTGCTTGGGCGAGAGTAGTACTAGGATGGGTGACCCCCTGGGAAGTCCTCGTGTTGCACCCTTTTTAATTTTGACGATGCTTGTCTAATTTTTATCCATTTTTCTTCAATTTCTATATTTTTCCTTGCTTGCTATTCCAAAAATAAGTTCTCTCGAAAAAAAAAACTGAGTCGTGGCTAGGATGTTTCGCGCATCATCGTGGATTTGCGCTATTTTTCTTTTTTTTTGTATGTTTTTCTTCAATTTCTGCTCTTTCGCTTTGTTACCATTCGAAAAATATTTTCTATCGAAAAAAAACTGAGTCGTGAGCTCGAAAGCACCGTGCATCATCATGGGACCCACTTCAATAGTCCTCTGCCCGGCTGGCCTACACGGTGGGTCGGGTCAATATTGGCGGGGGACTGCTGCTGCATTATAAATTACCGTTTCGAATGATTTGACAAGGGTGCGATCATACCAGCACTAATGCACCGGATCCCATCAGAACTCCGCAGTTAAGCGTGCTTGGGCGAGAGTAGTACTAGGATGGGTGACCCCCTGGGAAGTCCTCGTGTTGCACCCTTTTTAATTTTGACGATGCTTGTCTAATTTTTATCCATTTTTCTTCAATTTCTATATTTTTCCTTGCTTGCTATTCCAAAAATAAGTTCTCTCGAAAAAAAAAACTGAGTCGTGGCTCGGATGTTTCGCGCATCATCGTGGATTTGCGCTATTTTTCTTTTTTTTTGTATGTTTTTCTTCAATTTCTGCTCTTTCGCTTTGTTACCATTCGAAAAATATTTTCTATCGAAAAAAAACTGAGTCGTGAGCTCGAAAGCACCGTGCATCATCATGGGACCCACTTCAATAGTCCTCTGCCCGGCTGGCCTACACGGTGGGTCGGGTCAATATTGGCGGGGGACTGCTGCTGCATTATAAATTACCGTTTCGAATGATTTGACAAGGGTGCGATCATACCAGCACTAATGCACCGGATCCCATCAGAACTCCGCAGTTAAGCGTGCTTGGGCGAGAGTAGTACTAGGATGGGTGACCCCCTGGGAAGTCCTCGTGTTGCACCCTTTTTAATTTTGACGATGCTTGTCTAATTTTTATCCATTTTTCTTCAATTTCTATATTTTTCCTTGCTTGCTATTCCAAAAATAAGTTCTCTCGAAAAAAAAAACTGAGTCGTGGCTCGGATGTTTCGCGCATCATCGTGGATTTGCGCTATTTTTCTTTTTTTTTGTATGTTTTTCTTCAATTTCTGCTCTTTCGCTTTGTTACCATTCGAAAAATATTTTCTATCGAAAAAAAACTGAGTCGTGAGCTCGAAAGCACCGTGCATCATCATGGGACCCACTTTAATAGTCCTCTGCCCGGCTGGCCTACACGGTGGGTCGGTCAATATTGGCGGGGGACTGCTGCTGCATTATAAATTACCGTTTCGAATGATTTGACAAG
>QRFJ01007218.1:0-28190 GCA_006176705.1 Cocos nucifera
AAGAAGATAGGATACCTTTTCATCAGTAGCTATGCTAAAATCCTACCGCACATTGCTTGCTATTGTAGCCTATTTCGATTATGAAATATGGCAAATGGACGTGAAAATGGCGTTGTTAAATGGATATCTTGAGAAAGATATCTATATGGAACAACCGCTAGGTTTCACATCCAGTGATGATGATCACAAGGTACGCAAGCTGCAATGGTCCATATATGGACTTAAGCAAGCATCTTGGAGCTGGAATATGTTAGATATATGTGCCCTAGAAGCCAGAATTGGCTGACACTTGTAATACACTTATAGGGGCAAAATTATAATTTTGACTATAATCAATAAAATGGGTTATTTTCTATCATATATGTGTATTTAGTGTCTGTGATACATCCTTTTAGTTAATGGTAACGATAATTCATATTTTCAAGAGTTGAAAATTTAAGACATGAATAATCATTGTTAACTCATAAAATGCTCCTGACCATAGGATCATCACGAGGATGGTGATTGATCCGGAAGGTTGGTATACAATCGCTTCTCTTTAGTAGATGAGTCTTGAGTCTATGATGTGGAGACACCGGAGCGAGAGTATAGGTACTCGTTAGAGAACGAGGGGACTAAGCATGACCACCTCGAGTAGTCATTAGGAAGTCTACCTTCTTGTCGATGACTGACTCGATGCTATAGTGGTGTGTCTGATTCCTTGACCTGAGGTGCATCGGTAGTTCACCTTGAGGGTGTTATAGTTTGACTACACCATTACTCGGTCTCCTAGCCATATAGAACCCTTAGGTGTATGTTGGCTATAGCATGTTTATTGTAGAAACTGGATAGCATCAAAATGGAATCTATCTACCTTGGTGGTAGAGGAGCAGCCCTATGATGATCATGAGAATCAAGTCCAGAAGTCCATGGTCATGGCAGAGTGAAATAATAGAAAGATTGTCTATTTAGATTTTCACATAGGACTTGAATTGAATGATTACATCATATGACAGAGACTAGGGTTTGATGAGTTCATCTTAACCCAAATCTAATCGAGGCTCAAGATAGAAGAACTTAATCACACAAGTAGCTGCACCAAGAGGTTCACATTCAGCTCTAATGGGTTGCCATCATATACTGCTAGGTGTCACTGGTGGATTTTGGGAGCAATTAGAATGATTTAAACGATCGATCATTCTAGCTATTCGAATTAGAAGAGTTCTGATCCATCGAAAGGAGTTTCGATGATGTTGATGATAGAGATCATGACATATCTCATTACCATACAGAACTGAATCTAACTGGGTCACATAAATAAGGGTTTGAATCTGGTGATCATCAATTGAACTGATCTAGTTCAATTGATCTGAATGAGATTCAATTAGGTTCAAAAAAATTATGCTAGCACTCGATTGAACCTAATGTTCTTCTTTTACTATCATAAATAAATTATCTTGATTGAGCCAATCAGATTTAGATCTGATTTCATAAAGAGTTGTGATTGGTTGGGAAGAAGAGGAGTTGGATCATAGTTAGTCTATAAATAAGACCCTGCGCCCAACTCAAAGAGGAATCTGAATTAATTGAGATCTCCACACCCCAAGGCCTTTTCTCCTCTCCTCCTCTATGCCAAAGCATCTTCTCCCTCTCCTCTCCATGTTCAAAAGGGTTTTGGACCTTGGTTGGAGCAATCTAGATAAGAAAAAGGCAAGTGAAAGTTAGAAGGCTGAGCTGCTGCAAAGGACGACTGCTGATCTTCAAAAGGAGTTTTGAGGATCCTCCAGATCAGATCCAGATCTGATTTTTAGAGACATGATAGAGAAGAAGAGGATCTCCAGATCCAGTCTGAGTGGATATTGATAGAGACCAGGCATTTGCATGGCTTGATCCAGAACCTTTCGCTACTTATAAGATCATCAATGGGTAATAGGATTACCCACTTCAAAGTAAATTAAATCTGATTTAATTTATCTAATTTTATTTTAATTTCTAAAATAATAATAATCAGATCTAAAACATCTTAGATCTAATCTAGATTAAAGAAAAAAAATTTTAAAATATATCTCTTGATCTAATCAGATTTGAACGAACCTGGTCCGAAAAATCAGGATTTTCTCTTCAGAATACTCATTTTAACGATGTGATCATATTATTTGATTTTATCAAAAATGAGGAGAAATCATGTGTCTTCAAAAAGGTCAGTGGGAGCACTATTGTCTTCCTCGTATTGTACGTGGATGACATCCTCCTTATTGGAAATGATATTCCCATGTTGACCAAAGTTAAAATGTGGTTATCGAAAGAATTCTTCATGAAAGACCTAGGAGAAGCATCATTTATTCTAGGAATTAAGGTCTGTAGAGATAGACCGAATAGGATGCTAGGACTTTCATAGAAAATGTACATAGAGGAAGTGCTAAAGAGGTTTAGTATGGAAAACTCTAAGAGAGGTTTAGTACCCTTCAGACATGGTATTCATCTTTCCAAGAAGATGTGCCCTAGCACACCTAAGGAAATAGAACGCATGAGCAAGATCCCTTATGCTTAAGCAATAGGGAGCCTCATGTATGCCATGTTATGTACACAACCTGATATAGCCCATACCGTGAGTGTCACGAGCAGATATCAGTCGAACCCAGGTGAAGAACATTGGACTTCTGTGAAATGTATCCTTAAGTACTTGAGAAGAACTAAGGATATGTTGTTGTTCTTTGGTAATGGAGAACTCCAAGTCTAGGGGTATATAGACTCGGACTTTATGTCCAATGTAGATGATCGAAAGTCGACATTTGAGAGTCTATTTTTATGCAATGGTGGAGTTGTCAGTTGAAAAAGTTTCAAGCAGATAGTGATAGAAGATTCCACCATGGAGGCAGAATACATCGCTGCATCAGAAGCAGCAAAGGAGGTATTTTGGTATAAGAAGTTTGCCATAGAGATCGGAGTGATGCCAGCAGATGCCATTCCTTTATATTGTGACAATAATGGCACCATAGCCCTTGCTAAGGAGCCGAGGTCCCACCAAAAATCCAAGCATATCAAGCAGTGATACCACCTCATCCATGATTACCTCGAGAAGGATTACGTCGAGGTCAAGAGAGTCGACTCCGCAGATAATGTGGTGGACCCATTACAAAGCCATTGGGCCAGTAGAAGATCGAAGCCCACCTTGAGAAGATGGAACTTAGATTTATAGCCAATTGGCTTTAGGTCAAGTGGAAGTTTGTTAGATATGTGTACCCTAGAAGCCAGAATAGGCTGACACTTATGATACACTTCTAAGGGCAAAATTATAATTTTGACTAT
Organism: Cocos nucifera; assembly: GCA_006176705.1. NCBI lineage: Eukaryota > Viridiplantae > Streptophyta > Magnoliopsida > Arecales > Arecaceae > Cocos > Cocos nucifera. Next base: position 3,289 of record QRFJ01007218.1, read on the forward strand.
AAATAATATAATGGGTTATATTCTATCATATATGTGTATTTAGTGTCTGTGATACAGTCCTTGAGTTAATGGTAATGATAATTCTTATTTTCAAGAGTTGAAAATTTAAGACAAGAATTTTCATTATTAACTCATAAAATGCTCCTGACCGTAGGATCATCATGAGGATGATGATTGATCTGGAAGATTAGTGTACAATCATTTCTTTTTAGTAGATGAGTCTTGAGTCTATGGTGTAGAGACATCAGAGCGAGAGTACAGATACTCGTTAGAGAATGAGAGCACTAAGCGTGACCACCTTGAGTAGTCATATGGAAGTCTACCTTCTCATCGATGACTGACTCGAAGCTGCAGTGTTGTGTCTAGTTCTTTGATCTGAGGTGCATCGGTAGTTTACCTTAAGGGTGTTATAGTTTTACTACACCATAACTCGGTCTCCTAGCCATTCAGAATCCTGAGGTGTGTGTTGGCTATCCCATGTTCATTGTAGGAATTGGATTGCACCAAGATGAAATCTATCTACCTCGGTGGATGAGGAGCACCCCTATGATGATCATGAGAATCAAGTCCATAAGCCCATGGCCATGGCAGAGAGTGAAATAATAGAAAGAGTTTCTATTAAGGTTTTCACATCGGACTTGAATCAAATGATTAAATCATATGAAAGAAATTAGGGTTTGATGAGTTTAGCTTAACCCTAATCTGATCGGAGCTCAAGATAGAAGAACTTAATTGCACAAGTAGCTGCATCGAGAGGTTCATTTTCAGTTTTGATGGGTTGCCACCATATACTGCTAGGTGTCACTGGTGGATTTTGGGAGCAATTAGAATGACTTAGATGATCGATCATTCTAGTTGTCTGAATCAGAAGAGTTTTGATCCATCGAAAGGAAGTTTTGATGATGTTGATGATGGAGATCATGACATATCTCATTACCATACAAAACTGAACCTAACTGGATCACACAAACAAGGATTTGGATCCAGATATCATCAATTGGACTAACCCAATTCAATTGATTTGAATTAGATTCAATTAGGTTAAAGGAAATCGTGCTAGCACATGATTGAGCCTAACATTCTCCTTTTTCTATCATTAAAAGTTGTCTCGACCGAGCCAAATAAGTTTGTGCTCACTCAGGTACCTTTATCTAATCTAACTAGAGCTTGTCCAGGTCAGAAAATGGTTGTCTTAATTTATGAGATAAATTTGAGACAACACCTATCATTTTTCGTCACCTGCTAATTCTTGTCCTTTGACTTTGGTCAAACATTGACCTTTGATCCTTAGACATCTGCCCATGTGTCATGCACTTATTGGAGAGTAGATAGGGGCTTGTCCCCTTACTGGATTTTGGAAAGGAAGGGGTGCATGTCTAGGATGGTGTGCGCCCATGGATAGGGATGCCTGGAGTCCCATATGGATGGGACTCCAAGTTGCTTCTTGGATTCAAGCTAGATGACCCTCACCTATAGACTTTGACCAGTCTTAGGCACCACCTAAGGATGAATCTATAGGTATCTCATCTAATTTGATCAGGTGATATCATCTCACCAATCAGATTTAGATCTGACTGCACAAAGCAACATGATTGGTCGGGGTGATGCGGCACTGCGTGGTGCAGCAGGGTCTTTATAAAGACCTATCTATGCCCAACTTTTAGAGAACTTTCTCCTAGCCATGCCCCAAGGCTTCCTCTCTTCCTCCTCCATGCCACCTTTCTGATGCTCTCTCTCCTTTCCACGCCCAAGGATAGCTGGGCTTCAGATTAGTGCAATTCAAGCAAGAAAAGACTAACGAGAAAGGAAGAAGGCAGCACTACTGCAAAGACGACAATAGATCTTCGAAAGAATTTTTGAAGATCCTCCAAATTAGATCTAGATTTAATTTTTGGAGATGTGATAAAGAAGGAGAAGATATCTTGATCCAGCTTGACTGGATACCGGTAGAGGTAAGGCACTCCCGTGGCTAGATCCAGAACCTTAGGCCATCAGCAGATCATCAACGGATAATCAGATTACCCATATCAAGATAAAACTAATTTATATTTAATTTAATTTAATTTTCTTATTTTTTAGATCATAAAATTAGATCTGAAAAATGTCAGATCTGATTTGGATCTAAGAAAATTTTTTTGAAATATATCTCTTAATCCAATCAGATTTGAACGAACCTGATCCGGAAAATCAGGATTTTCCCTTCTGATCCATGATGAGTTTCATGGATCTTCCTAAGTTTCTTTGGAGATATAGTCTGATGACTACTATATATTTACTGAATAGGGTTCCCTCTAAGACTGTTCCTACCACACCGTATGAGATATGGCAAGGTAAGAAATCAAGTCTGAGTCATCTTAGAATTTAGGATTGTCCAACACAAGTCAAGATACAACAGACGAACAAATTAGAGTCTATGTCCTTTAGAGCTTGATTTATTAGATATCCTAAAGAGTCATTAGGATATTATTTCTATCTTTTGGAAGATCACAATGTGATTGTGATTTAACATGCCATTTTTCTTGAAAAATAGTTTATTCTAGATGGTGGCATCGAAAGATAGATTAGACTTGAGAAGAAAGTCTTCGATGAGAAATGAGCTAAGGAATCTATGGAACCTAATCAGATTGAGCCAACCCAGATGCTACCTCCTCCACCTCATAGATCAAGTAGAATTTCCCATCCTCCTATAAGGTACTTAGGTACTATATCAAAAGACGTAGAGGAGATGTTCCTTACAGAAAATGGGGTTCATGGTGATGATCCCAAAACTTATAATGAGCCGATATCAGATATCAACTCCGAGAAATGGTTAGAGGCAATGAAGTTAGAGATTAACTCAATGCATTTGAACCAAGTCTGGATCTTGGTAGATCCACCTAAAGGTATAGTACCTATTGGGTGTAAATGAATCTTCAAGAGAAAGATAGGTACTGATAGAAATGTAGAGACATTCAAAGCAAAGCTCGTAGCAAAAGGATATAGTCAGCATGAAGGCATTGACTATTAGGATACTTTTTTGCCAGTTGCCATGCTCAAATCCATCCGCACATTGCTCGCTATTGCATCCTATTTTGATTATGAAATTTGGCAGATTGATGTGAAAATGGCATTCTTAAATGGATATCTTGAGGAAGGTATCTATATAGAACAACAGCTAGGTTTCACATCTAGTGATAATGATCATAAGGTATGCAAGCTGCAAAGATCCATATATGAGCTTAAGCAAGCATCTCGAAGCTGGAATGCTCGTTTCAATGATGTAATCAAATCATTTGGATTTATCAAGAATAAGGAGGAGCCCCATGTTTTCAAAAAGGATAGTGGAAGCACTGTTGTCTTCCTCATACTGTACGTGGATGACATCCTCCTAATTGGGAATGATATTCCCATGTTGACTACAGTCAAAATATGGTTGTCTAAGGAGTTTTCTATGAAAGATCTAGAAGTGACATCCTTTATTCTGAGAATTAAAATTTATAGGGATAGACCGAATAGGATGTTGGGTCTCTCACAAAAAATGTACAAAGAGGAGGTGTTAAAAAGGTTTAGCATGAAAAATTCTAAGAGGGGATTAGTATCTTTCAGACATGGCATTCATCACTCCAAGAAGATGTGCTCTAGCACACCTAAGAAGATTGAATGTATGAGCAAGATCCCTTATGCTTTAGCAATAGAGAGCCTCATGTATACCATGCTATGTACACAACCTAATATTGCCCATGCTATAAGTGTCACGAGCAGGTATCAGTCAAATCCAGATGAAGAGCACTGAACTTCTATGAAATGTATCCTTAAGTACTTGAGAAGGATTAAGAATATGTTTCTTGTCTTTGGTAATAAAGAACTTTAGGTCCAGAGGTATACAGACTTGGATTTTATGTTTGATATAGATGATCGAAAGTCAACTTTTGGAAGTCTGTTTATTTATAATGGTGGAGGTATCAGTTGGAAGAGTTCTAAATAGATGGTGATAGCAGACTCCACCATGGAGGTAGAGTATATTGTTGCATTGAAGGTTTTAAAGGAGGCATTCTGGTATAAGAAGTTCACCGCAGAGCTTGGAGTGATGCAATTAGATGCCGTCCCTCTGTACTGTAGCAACAATGGCACCATAGTCCTAGCTAAGAAGCTGAGATCTCATCAAAAATTCAAGCACATCGAGCTACGATACCACCTCATCCATGATTACCTCATGAAGGAATATGTCTAGGTCAAGAGAGTCAACACTATAGATAATATGGCTGATCCGTTGATAAAGCCATTGAGCCAGCAGAAGATCGAAGCCCATCTTGAGAAGATGGGACTTAGATTTGTAGCTAATTAGCTTTAGGTCAAGTAGGAGTTTATTAGATGTATGCCCTAGAAGCCAGATTAGCTAAATACTTATAATACACTTCTAAGGATAATTTTATAATTTTAACTATAAATTAATAAATGAGTTATTTTCTATCATAGTGTGTACTTAAAGTGTCTATGATACATCCTTTGAGTTAATGAAAATGATAATTCATATTTTTAAGAGTTGAAAATTTAAGACATAAATTTTCATAATTAACTCATAAACTGCTCCCGACCATAGGATTATCACGAGAATGGTGATCGATCTAGAAGGTTGGTGTATGATCGCTTTCTCAGGATAGATGTATCTTGAGTCTATGGTGTGGAGACACCAGAGCGAGAGTACATGTTCTCATTAGAGAAGAGGGCACTGAGCGTGACCATCTCGAGCAGTCATAAGAAAGTCTACCCTCTCGTCGATGACTGGCTCAATGCTGTAGTGGTGTCTCTGGTTCTTTGACCTAAGGTGCATCAGCAGTTCACCTTAAGGATGTTATAGTTTGACTACATCATAACTCAGTCTCCTAGCCATTCGAAATCCTAAGGCGTATGTTGGCTATAGCATGTTCATTGTAGGAATTGGATTACACCAATAAGGGATCTATCTACCTCGTAGATGAGGAGTAGCCCTATGATAATCATGAGATTGAGTCTATAAGCCCATGGCCATGGCAGAGTGAAGATGATAGAAAGAGTTTCTATTAGGGTTTCACATTAGACTCGAATCGAATGATTAATTCATATGACGGATATTGGGTTTGACAAGTTCACCTTAACCCTAATCCTATCAGAGCTTAAGATAGAAGAACCAAATCACATAGGTAGCTGCACCAAGAGGTTCGCTTTCAGTTCTGATGAATTGCCACCATATACTGCTAGGTGTCATTGATGGATTTTTGGAGCAATTAGAATGATTTAGATGATCGATCATTGTAATTGTGTGAATCAGAAAAATTCTAATCCATCGAAAGGTGTTTTGATGATGTCGATGATAGAGATCGCAACACGTGTCATTACCATACGAAACTGAATCTAACTGGATCACACAAATAAGGGTTTGAATCTGGATGTCATCAATTAGACTAACTTAGTTCAATTGATCTAGATTTGATCCAATTAGATTCAAGAAAATCATGTTAGCACATGATTGAGCCTAACATTCTTCTTTTATAATCATTTTGGTTCATCTCGACTAAGACAAATTTATTTGGACTCACTCAGAAACTTTGTCTTAGTTTGACTGAAGCTTGTCTAGATCAGAAAAAGATTGTCTTAATTCATTAGATGGATTTAAAATAATACCTATCAATTTCTATCACCTGCTAATTCTTATTTTTGGACATAGGTCAATAGTTGACCCTGGACACTTGGACATTGGGCCATATGTCATGCACCTATAGGAGAGCACCTGGGGCTCTTGTCCCCCTTTTGAAAGAGGTAAGAGAGAGGGTGCATGCCTCCTTAGGCATGCGCCCCATATGGAAAAGGGATGGAGTCCCATACAGATGGGACTCCAGGATATTTTGATATGATCAAACACATGGGTGCCAAACTTTTTGGATTTATCCAATGTTGGCACCACCTATATAAATTTTTTAGAGACTCTCATCTAATTGGATCAGATGACATCATCCCACCAATCAGATTTAGATTTGATTGAATGAAGGCCTCTGATTGGTCGAGATGATGTGGCACTATATGGCGCAGTAGGATCAATTTAAACCCTGTCTACACCTAGGGTTAGAGAGCATCTTTCTTTCACCATGCTGCAAGGCTGCCCTCCTCTATTCTATGCCTTCCTCTGATCCTATCTCTCCTTTTCACATCCAAAGGAGTTGGGCATGGGTTCAAGTGCAATCCAAGGATGAAAGGTGCCCAGATTAGGATGAAGGCAGCACTGCTGAAAGAGACAACTGCTGCTTCTTCAAAAGAAGTTTTGAAGAACTTTAAGATCAGATCTAGATTAGATTTTTGAAGAGAAGATTCAGAAGAAGGAGACCTCTAGATCCTGCCTAAGTGAATATCAATAGAGGCCAGGCGCGAGCATAGCTCTTTCCAGAACCTCAAGATCAATCAGTATCATTACAGGATAATTTGATTATCCAATACAAGGTATGAAATTAAATTAGATTTAATTTTAATCTTATTTTATAATATCAAATCTTTAGGACCAAATTCGAGATGTCTTAGATTTGATTAGGATTATAGAAACTTTTTTTCAAATAATCCTTCAGATCCAATTAGATCTGAATGATCCTATGCTGGAAAAATAGAATTTTTTCTTCACACTTGTCAGACCTAGGTCCAAGTTTATCTATAACTAACTATTTGACATAAGTCAGGCACCCTCAAATCCTAAGGAGTGAAAGTGCTGGCTTATGTTCTGTCCATATCTCATATGTAGTCTTAGCTACAGATTTACTTGAAACCCAATTTAACGGATAACAAGCCAATTTGAGTGCATATCCCTTGAAAGATATCGGCAAGTTGGCAAAATCCATCATGGATCGGATCATATCTAATAGAGTTTGATTCGTCCTTTCAGACACACCATTATATTATGGTGTTCCTGGAGGAGTCCATTGGAAGAGAATTTCATTCTCTCCTAAATATATAAGAAATTCACTAAAAAGATATTCTCCTCCTCGACTAGATTGAAGAGTTTCGATACCCTTTCCAGTTTATTTTTCTACTTCACTTTGGAAATATTTAAACATTTCAAATGAATACGACTTGTATTTCATCAAATAGATATATTCATATCTAGATAGATCATCTATGAAAGTAATGAAGTAGAAATATCCACCTCTGACACTTGTGCTTATTGGTCCACATACATCAGTATATACTAGACCTAAGAGCTTAGTGGCTCTTTCACCTTCTCCAATAAAAGGTGACTTGGTCATTTTACCAAGAAGACAGGACTCACAGGTTGGAAGTGATTCACTATCATTAGCTTTGAAAATTTCCTCTTGAGCCAACCTATTTATCCTATTCTTGTTTATATGATCTAGCCTACAATGCCATAAATAGATATCTTACACACTATTTAATTTGGGATGCTTGCTAGTAACATCATTCATATATATATGTTAATAGGTTGTGATAGCATATATATATTATTATTCAAATATTCATAGAAAATAGTAACATCATTCATAATGATATTATAAATTTATTTCTTTATTGATATTTCATAATCATTTTTGGCTAGAAGGCCTATAGAAATAATATTCAAAAAAAAACCAAGACAGAAATGACAATTATTAAGAACAATGGTATAGGACTCAAATACAAGTTTCAGAATTTCTAAAGCTAGAACTGAAACCTATCTTTCATCTCCAATGTTCAAGAACCTTTCACCTTGCTCAAATCTCATACTGACCTACAATCCCTGTAATAAATTGCAAATATGGTAAGGACTACTAGTATCCAATATTCAGTCAATAATATCATAAATAGAGAAATTATAAGAAATTATTATATAAATATCTTGTCCAACAACTGCTTGCTTCTTTCTCTTCCTATTTAGGTCTAGAGAGGCAATGTACTGAGGACAGTTCCTCTTTCAGTGCCCCTGCTTCTTGCAAAAGAAGCATTTAGCTAGACTCTTATCAAGCTTAATCTTCCTGGTTTGGTCCTGCATAGATGTCTCAGCCTGAACTTACACCTTCTTAGCTTTCTTCTTTTTGTTCTTCTTTCTTTTCCTAAATGATCAAGAATCAGAAGACGAACCTCCCGCTATGTTCACTAACACCTTGTGGAGTTGATGATCCTTCTCAAAGTTCTGAAGCAACCCCAGTAACCCATGGTAGTCTACTTCAGGCTTTATCATTCTAAAATGAGTAAGGAATGGGAGAAAAAACTTGGGCAATGATTTCAATATTGCATCCTTCCAAAGCTATTTATGCAAGGAAAATTCGAGCTTGCTCAAATGTTCTATCAGCTCGATCATGTATAATACATAATCGATGACAGAGGCACCATCTTACATCCTGATATTGAAGATGGCACAACTAGTCTTGTGCCTCTCTACATCATCGGGTGTGCCAAAGGAATCCTCCAACACTTGAAGCATGTCCTTTGACTGAACTATCTCAAATTTGCGACTGAACTCGTCACTCATAGCAACCAGCATAATGTAGCGCATTGTGGTCTGGTTACTAAGCCACTTCTGGTAAGTATCTTTGACTATTTCATGTGCATTAGCAGTTGGCTCCTCAGGTGCAGGATCCATTAATACATATAGGATCTATTTATGCTCCAGGATAATTTTTAACTTTTGATACCAACTATCGAAGTTGGGTCCCACCAACTTATCATTGTCCAACAACGATTGAAGTGATAGGAAAGTGGCCATATCTATATAAATAAAAATTATAACTTAATTAGTAATTGATTCATTAAATCTAAAGATTTGAACTTTAATCAAAAGGTTCTTCCATTATTTTATTCGAATTGATAGCCTCTACCTTCAATTCGAGGAATTACTCTAATTTCTTAGTGGGTACTAGAATCCACATAGACTGCACACAAGCCTAACTTTGGTTGGCTAACCCATGTACATCTAAGGGTAGGTTCATAACCAATTATTTCTCCTAATAATTTTTAGTAATTAAATTTTGTCCCAGTTCCTAATCAATAGGCTTTGGCCTCCATTGAAAAGATCCAGTTAGGGCCAACCATTAACATGACGATACTTGGCCCATCAAATCAATGAATGATTAGGCCTAACTTTGGTTGGCCAACCTAACCACCATTTATAAAGATGCAACTAAGAAATCACATAATGAATGATAATTCCATTAGCCGATAAACACTAAGCCTTTGGGCCTCCAATGATTATCCAACTAATGGACCCATTATCATCCACTTTAATTGAGGGCCATGATCTAGTTATTATAATAACTATGTCATTTTAAGAACCTAATAATTTTAGAAGATTTAATTTAAAGATGAGGGAAGGTCAAATGAACCAGCTTGACATGATCTTCCCACCGACTTCACCAAGTCAGCTTAAGGAAGACCATTAATAGGCTAGTCTAAGAGCACCTAAATCAGTCAAACTAATTTACCTAGCTGACATGAGTCAGCTCGTATAGTCAAGTGATATGATCAAAATATAATTTTATTAAGAGGCCAAGTAAGTTCGATCAGTGGAAGGGTTTATCAAAGCTTGTCTTAGACACCATCAGAAATGGCCAGATAAGTAGGCTATCAATTAAGGACCACCAGTCTGGTTTACCTTAGACACCAACTAATTTAATTAGTTTCAATTAGATCAATCTAACAATTCGTGTTGGACCATGTAGCCAAGAATCAAGTCCATCTTGAATCTTATTAAAGACATGGACTTGATCAATTACAACTATTGTAATTGATCTATAGAATCCTTGACCTAATCTAAGATAACAATTGATTAGATTAAGTCAATTCTCTAATTAAGTTCATTCTTTAATCTAACCGTAGGTCTAATCTAATTAATGGACCTAATCTCCAGTAATTTATTTAATCCAATGTGTTATGATTTATGTCTTAGGATCTTTAATTCATAATCCTAGATCCTAATCAAACAACTTCTTAATTTTTAATTAAGTTTTAGGCTGAGGGTTGGGGTTCAACTTTTTAAAAATAATTTTCATATTTATAAAATACTTTTATAATATAGTTCTATCAATCAAGTTTCATATTTGATTCATAATCAATATGCAAGTAAAATAAGTATGAAACTACTTTTGATCTAATCTAAACAGGTTCATGTAATTGAAACAATTTCAACTATAATCAATCATAAATTATCTTAGATCAAATATAATATATTTATGATAATTAAAATATTTATAATCAGATCAAAAAAAATTTTAGATTTAATCTAAAATATTTTTATCAATATTTTAGATCAGTACGTACTAGGACAATCTTTCCACTATAAGGGATAAATCTTATAGCAGGACAACCTTATAGCTATCCGTGCAATCTTAAAATTTTATTTTTAGATCTAAAATTATTTTAAATATATTAAATTATAAATAAAATTAGATCAAATCTAATAAATTTATGATTAGAAGCAGATCAACATGAACTAGGATAACTTTTTCACTATAAGGGGTAAACCTTATAGCATGACAATCTTATAGCAGTTTGTGTGATCAAAAATTTTAATTTTAGATTTAATAATTATATTATAAATTAGATCTAATCTAAGAAATAATTTAAATATACTCAAATAATCATGTAATGAAAAAACCTAGCTCTGATACCAATTGATAAGAACTAGATCTAGGGTTTCGGGGCTAGATCTTGAAACTTTTTCAAGATTAGGCAGTGAAAGATATAAATTAATAAAAATTAATTTTAAATATCCAAAAATATCCTAGATCTAAGATCTATTACCTGATTATTATATGGCATTAAATTAAAAAATAAAAATTTAAAGAAGAAACTAAAACATGTTGATCACATCAATATGTATGTACACTACATCTAATGTAGGTATGAAAATAATAGACCTGTGCAAGTTAGACATTATAACTTATTGATCCCGGCTTGAGGATGATGTTGTGAGCTGCACACATGTTTGACCTTTAGGAGTCGTCCACACGTGCCCACGAACCATGATCAGAAGTTCGATGTAAGAAATCAGCATAGTATGCTAGTACTGTGCTGATCCTTCTTTGACTGTTGATTTGGAACCACCTTCTTCAAATCATAGACTCTAATTTTTAGAAGTAAGGGGAGGAGATTTTGAACCTATGACATCTCTCAAAAAATCTTTAAAGAAGGAGGAAGAGATCAAAGAAAAATCCTAGAAAAAGAACCCTTCTTCTTCTTCTTTGTTCTCTTACCTAGATACCTAGATTAGTGTCTACAAAATTGTTATGCCCCAATATTCTTTCTTCCTAATTTTTACACACCCCAAAGGTCTCTCAATGTTATAGAATATATCCAAAATTCAGCTCAAAATTTATCCTATATAGAGAGATATAGATGATTCCTTTTCTAGGTCAAATACCTAGACAAGGAATGTCCAAATTGGGCAAGACAAGGCGCACCCAACTCTTGGGTGCCCCCTCCTTATTTTCTACTATGGACTATCATGTTTTGTTATAGAAAATATTCTCTAAAATCCATGAAAATATCAAAAAAAATCTGGGTGGATTCGGTGCACTATAGGAAGAGTTTTGGTTTCCTAAAATTTTATCTCATAGAATTTGAAATCAAAACCAATTCCTACTTTGACTTGGTCCTCACTTAATTTACCATGTAAAAAAGAAAGAGGAGGACTTTGGGATGTGGTGGGATTCTCTTGGGCATGGAGAATTCATGCAAAATCAGAGGAGGCATGAAGGGTGGGCTTTGAGACTAAGGTGGCGCAAGGAGAGAAGTTCCTAGTCTTACTAGGATTCTTATTTTGATTTGGTCCAACATGGTTTCTCAAATCAAATCAAATCAAAATTAATTCAATCTAATTAAATTATATCTTAGACTAATTAAAAATTTAATTAAATTAGATTAAATATAATTTAATTTTGATTTAATTTTTTAATTAAATTATAAAATTAGATTGATCCAAGTCATAGTTGAACTAGGAGTAGTTCTTCCTTGCACTTAGCTTATCCAATAAACCAATTGGACTTGATCAAATCAAGCCAAAATTAAATTTAATTAAATTATATTTAATTAAATTTAATCTTAGTCTTTTGGTTTAATCAAATTAAGCTAATTAGCAATCTAATTGCTAATCGATCCTCCTGTAATACTTGCACCAGGTTAAATATCAATCGTATTGATCATTTAACCCTAGAAGGATTCTTAATCATTGATCAACCATCTGATTGGATCGTGAACTCTAATGTGTATGATCTCATAGGTTCGAACCTAAGTCGGTCGTACAAGAATAAATTTTTGTATTAATTGAAGTGATCATTTAGCAATGATATCCGACGATCGAATAGGTTGAATGTATAGAACAACATCGTTAGAACCCATGCGGATATAGTTTTCATATAATTCATCCTCTTGACCAAAATACTCATAGAAGACCTCAGAGTTTAATTGTCAACTTTAATAAGGTTGTCCACATTATCTTTCAAAATATCAATTCTATCTAATGGATTATCTTTGCCAAGGTTTTGCTATATTGAAATACAATGATACATTTTTCTCCAACTCTTGGAGTGGTCAATTTGATCTTGATCACACTCTGACTTTGTAAGTACTTGACTATGCCAAAAAGCCTTCCATTATTGAATTAGAAATTCAGTTAGTTCGGTACCAACGCACTATGAGTTGCTTGCAAGTCACTGAGGTGATCTCAGGTCTAAGGAACACTTATACCTATATTCCATCAATGACATGCTCGACAGTAGAATGCTCTGGAGTTGATCACATTCAATGATGATGTGCCCATACATCTCACCTATATGCCATACCAGTGTCTCCATACTTCTTTGTTAAGAGGACAACTAACCTGTATGGCATACAGCGACCTATGCTCGATAGACACTATCGTCCTAATTAACAACGTATCATTTGGTCGTGAATAGATTTAAGGACTAATCGATAAATTCTCTCTTTATCGAAGTTAAATAGTCTTAAGGACTTCATCACAATAATGGAGTTCGTTAAAAGATGAATACTTTATGATGAAAAAAATATCAAAAATATATTTTATTTATTAATGAATCAATTACAGATACAATGTAGCTCAATCATCAACAGGTTGATGATTGGCTTTGGAATATATTTTCTAATAAGTACTTGCAAAGTTGGTGAGTGATCAAGATGGGATTGACCACTCCAAGAGTTGGAGAAGAATGCATTATTATATTTTAATATAAAAAAAATCTTGGTCAGGGTAATCATTGAGATGGATTTGATATTTTGAAATACAATGTGGATGACCTAATCAAGGTTGATTGTTAGACTTTGAAGTATCCTACGAGCATTTTGGTCAAGAGGATGAAATATACAAAAAAACTATATCTATATGGTTTCTAAGGATGTTGTTCTACACACTCGACCTATCCGACCGTCAGATAATATTGTTAGATGGTCACCTCGATTGGTATAAAAATTTATTTCTATACTATCAACCTAGATTTAGATTTATGAGATCACACATAAGAGTTCTCAGTCTTATCGGATGGTTGATCGATGATTTAGAATTCTTCTAAGGTTAAACATTCAATACTATTAATGTTTGACCTAGTGCAAGTGTTGCAGGAGGATCGATTAGTAATTCGATTGCTAATTAGCTTAATTTGATTAAGCTAGAGGACTGAGATTAAGTTTAATTAAATATAATTTAATTAGATTTGGTTTGGACTTAATTGGATCATGTCCAATTGGTTTATTGAATGAGCAAATTGCAAGGAAGAACTAGTTCTAGTTCAGTAAGGACTTGTATCAACCCAATTTCTAATTTAATTAAAAAATTAAATCAAAATTAAATTTAATTTAATCTAAATTAATTAAATTATTAGTTGGACTAAGATCTAATCTAATTAAATTAATTAAATTCTAATTTAATTTGGTCCAAGGATCAAGTTGGACCAAGTCAAACTAGGAGTCTTAGTGAGACTAAGACTCCTATCTCCATGTGCCACCTTAGTCCCAATGCCTCCCTTTCTATTTTTGTTTGATTTTTTCATAGAAATATTTCTCTCCAGATGTTCACACATGCCCCCTTGCTCTCTTTATCTCAAATATGATATTTAGATATTATGATCAAGTCAAAAGAAGAGTTTGAGTTGATTTAAACTCTATGAGATAGAGTTTTGGGAAACTAAAACTCCATACTATTTTGTGTCACCCATATCCCTATTTTTTCTCTTAAATTTTCATTGCTTTTAGAGGCGTTTCTATGCAACATTCCCTAATAGTCCATGCAAAAGAATAAAGGAGAGGGCGCCCAATCTAGCCCTGTTTGGATAACCCTTGACTAAGTATTTGATCTAGTCAATGATTCCTCTATATCTCCTTATATAAAATGAATTTTGATCTAATTATTCATGAATTACACATCTAAGAGAGGTCATTTAGGGCATGAAAAATTTGAGAGAGAAGCATAAGGCATGGGATTTTGTAAAGGCACCAATCAAGTTGCTTTGGTGAGAGAAGAAAGAAGAAGAAGAGGATCTTCTTCTAAGTTTTTTCTTCCACTCCTACTCCTCCATCTTTGTGAGTGTTTGAGAGGTGTCTCAGCATCATGAATCATCTTTCTCAACTTTAGAAAGTTGGAGAGTCCAAGCTTGAAGGAAGGAAGATCCAGATCGATCATTGGAGAAGGATCAGCACAGTACTAGCATACTATGTTAATTTTCGGGCATCGGACTTCAGATCTACAATCGAGGGCTCATGTGGATAACTCGTAGAGGTCAGACATGTGTGTGGCTCAGGGCAACCATCTCAAGCCCAGATTAGTAAGTTAAGAAATTTGAGATTCAAAGGTAAGGATGATCTGATCTCCTTATTACATGTCTGGATCTGATCTAGAGTTGTTTGCTGTTGATATGATTAATATGCAGTTATTTTGATATTTTATTTTCTGATTTAATAGCATATCTTAATCATATAATGCAATCTTATATCCAAGATTTTATGTTATATTATTCATAATTTAATGTGATTAATTTATCTCTTCTACTATAATTTTGAAAAAGTTTCAAAAGCTAACCCTAGAATCCTAGATCGGTTCCTATAATTGGTATCAAAGCCTAGGTTCATTTATTACATGATTTATGCATGATTAGATTATATTTTTAGATTAGATCTAATTTATAATTTGATGATTAAATCTAAAAATAAAATTTTAGATTGCACATGCTGTCCTACTGTAAGGTTTATCCCTTACAGTGGAGAGGTTGTGCTAGTGCGTGCGGATCTAAAATTCTGATCATAAAATTTTAGATTAAATTTAAAAAAATTTATGATCTAATTAAAAGAGTTTTAATTTAATTTTTATTATCATAAATATGTTAGACCTGATCTAAAATGATTTATGATTAATTAGAATTGAAATAGTTTCAATTTTATGAGCATGTTTAGATTAAATCTAAAATAGTTTTTATGTTTGTTATATGTATGAATTAAACATGCAACTGGTTGACAGGACCATATTGCAAAAACCTTTTACAAACATGAAAATCATTTTCAAAATACTGAACCTCAACCCTTAGTCCAAAACTTAATTAAGAATTTAGAATTGATTAATTAGGATCTAGGATTGTGAATTGAAGATCCTAAGACATAAATCATAATACATTGGGTTAATGGGTTAGTAGAAATTAGGTTCATTAATTGGGTTAGACCAAAGATTAGATTAAAGAATGGACTTAATTAGAGAATTGACTAAATCTAATCAATAGTTATCTTAGATTAGGTCAAGAATTCTTTAGATCAATTATAATAGTTGTAGTTGGTTAAGTCCATGTCTTTAATGGGAACCAAGATGGACTTGATACGTGGCTATGTGGTCGAACTCAAAATTATTAGGTTGGTCAAGTTGAAACTAATGAACCAAATGGTATCTAAGGTAAGTTTGGTAGTCTGACCAGTGATTTTTAATTAGGAGCTACTCACACTGATTCGGTCTTTGATGAGTTAATGACATATTTCTTCCGCTGATCTCACTTACCTGGCCATCCTGATAAATTAAATTTTAATTAGATCATTTGGTGATTTGGGCTCACCCATGTCAATTAGGTAAATCAGTATGACTGATTTAGGTGCTCCTAATGCTGGTTTGAATTAGTTTTTTTTTTATCTGATTTGATGAAGTCAGTGGGAGGATCAAAATTGGCTGGCTTATTCTCTCTATCTTCTTTAAATCAAATCAATTAAATTCTCTAAAATTATTAGATTCCTAAAAATAAAATAGTTATGGTGATAACTAGATCATAGCCTTCCATTAAGTGGATGATAATCATCATGGACCCAAGTTGGTGCTTATCGACTAATAGAATTATTACTCATAATATGATTTCTTGACCGCATTGAAGGGAAATCCTGATTTCCCGATCCAGGTTCGTCCAGATCTGATTAGATCAAGAGATATATTTCAAAATTTTTCTCTTGACCTTAATCAGATCTTGATATGTTTCAGATCTGATTCTTATTATTTTAATAAATAAAATAAAATAAGATAAATTAAATCAAATTTAATTTACCTGATTTGGGTAATCCTATTACCCTGTAGATGATCCTGATTGCAGCGGAAGGTTCTCGATCTTAGCCACGCAAGCGCCTGGCCTCTACCGGTATCCACTCGGGTTGGATCTGGAGAACCTCTTCTTCTCTATCACACCTCCAAAAATCAGATCTGGATCTGATCTGGAGGATCTTCAAAACTCTTTTGAAGATCTGCAGTCGTCCTTTTGCAGCAGCGCAGCCTTCTTGCTTTTGATCGCCTTTCCTTGATCTGAATCGCACCAAACTAAGTCCAAAACACTTTTGGACGTGGAGAGCAAGGGGAGAAGAGACTATGGCATGGAGAAGGAGGGGAGAGGCAGCCTTGGGGCGTGGGAAATCTCAATTGAATTCACTTAGAATTAGGGTTGGGCGCAGGGTCTTATTTATAGACCTCTTGTGATCCAACTCCTCTTCCTCTCAACCAATCACAACCCTTTGTGAAATCAGATCTAAATCTGATTGGTTGGAATAGAGACCCCTGGATTCCTCCTTAGAGGGCGCCTAAGACCAGTCAAACTGGATTCTTAGTAGAACTCTGATTGGAATCCAAAAGGGAGGTGGAGTCCTTGTCCAACAAGGACTCCTAGGCGCCTCCTACTTGGGCTCACGCCACCCTTGGCGTGCGCCCTTCTCCTTGCCAGGTTCTGGCAGGGGGACAGGCCCCCACCAGCTCTCCAATAGGTGCATGACATGTGGTCAAAAGTCAAAGGGTCAATGGTCAACGTTTGACCAGTCAAAGGTAGACTTTTGACCAAAGTCAAAGAACAAGAAATGGC
This sequence comes from Cocos nucifera, assembly GCA_006176705.1. Taxonomy (NCBI): domain Eukaryota; kingdom Viridiplantae; phylum Streptophyta; class Magnoliopsida; order Arecales; family Arecaceae; genus Cocos; species Cocos nucifera. Next base: position 20,595 of record QRFJ01007218.1, read on the forward strand.
AGGTGACCAAAAATGGCAGGTAATGTCTTACAAATAAGACAACCTATTCTGACTTGGACAACCTCCAGTCAGACCATATGAAGGCCTCTGATTGAGCACAAACTCCTTTGGCTCAGTCAGGACAACTTATTTATGATAGTAAAAGAAGAACGTTAGGTTCAATCGAGTGCTAGCACGATTTCCTTGAACCTAATTGAATCTCATTCAGATCAATTGAACTAGATCAGTTCAATTGATGATCACCAGATTCAAACCCTTGTTTGTGTGACCCAGTTAGGTTCAGTTCTGTATGGTAATGGGATATGTCATGATCTCTATCATAGACATCATCGAAACTCCTTTCGATGGATCAGAACTCTTCTGATTCGAACAGCTAGAATGATCGATCATCTAAATCATTCTAATTGCTCCCAAAATCCACCAGTGACACCTAGCAGTATATGGTGGCAACCCATCAGAGCTGAATGCGAACCTCTTGGTGCAGCTACCTGTGTGATTAAGTTCTTCTATCTTGAGCCCCGATCAGATTAGGGTTAAGGTGAACTCGTCAAACCCTAGTCTCTGTCATATGATGTAATCATTCGATTCGAGTCCAATGTGAAAATCTAAATAGAAACTCTTTCTATTATTTCACTCTACCATGGCCATGGGATTTCTGGACTTGATTCTCATGATCATCATAGGGCTACTCCTCTACCACCGAGGTAGATAGATTCCATCTTGATGCAATCCAGTTCCTACAATGAACATGCTATAGCCAACATACACCTCAGGGTTCCATATGGCTAGGAGACCGAGTAATGGTGTAGTCAAACTATAACACCCTCAAGGTGAACTGCCGATGCATCTCAGGTCAAAGAACCAGACACACTACTGCAGCATCGAGTCAGTCATTGACGAGAAGGTAGACTTCCCTAATGACTACTCGAGGTGGTCACGCTCAGTGCCCTCGTTCTCTAACGAGTACCTGTACTCTCGCTCCGGTGTCTCCACACCGTAGACTCAAGACTCATCTACTAAAGAGAAGCGATCGTACACCAACCTTCCGGATCAATCACCATCCTCGTGATGATCCTATGGTCGGGAGCTGTTTATGAGTTAATAATGATTATTCATGTCTTAAATTTTCAACTCTTGAAAATATGAATTATCATTACCATTAACTCAAAGGATGTATCACAGACACTAAATACACATGTGTGATAGAAAATAACCCATTTCATTAATTATAGTCAAAATTATAATTTTGCCCCTAGAAGTGTATTACAAGTGTCAGCCAATTCTGGCTTCTAGGGCACATATATCTAACAATCTCCCACTTGTCCTAAAGCCAATTGGCTACAAGTCTAAGTCCCATCTTCTCAAGGTGGGCTTCGATCTTCTGCTGGCCCAACGGCTTTGTAAGTGGGTCTGCCACATTATCTGTGGAGTTGACTCTCTTGACCTCAACGTAACCTTTCTCAAGGTAATCGCGGATGAGATGATATCGCCGCTCAATGTGCTTGGACTTCTGGTGAGACCTCGGCTCCTTAGCAAGGGCTATGGCGCCATTGTTGTCGCAGTAAAGAGGAATGGCATCTGATGGCATTACTCCAATTTCTGCAGCAAACTTCTTGTACCAGAATGCTTCCTTTGCAGCCTCTGATGCAGCTATATATTCTGCTTCCATGGTGGAATCTGCTATCACAGTTTGCTTGGAACTCTTCCAGCTGACAGCTCCACCATTGCACACAAACAGACTTCCAGATGTCGACTTTCGATCATCTATATCGGACATGAAGTCCGAGTCTGTGTATCCCTGAACTTGGAGTTCTCCATTACCAAAGACCAACATCATATCCTTAGTTCTTCTCAAGTACTTAAGGATACATTTCACAGAAGTCCAGTGTTCTTCACCTGGATTTGACTGATATCTGCTTGTGACACTCACAGCATGGGCTATATCAGGTCGTGTACATAGCATGGCATACATGAGGCTCCCTATTGCAGAAGCATAAGGGATCTTGCTCATGCGTTCTATTTCCTCAGGTGTGCTGGGGCACATCTTCTTGGAAAGATGAATACCATGTCTGAAGGGTATTAATCCCCTCTTAGAGTTTTCCATACTAAACCTCTTTAGTACTTCCTCTATGTACATCTTCTGTGAAAGTCCTAGCATCCTATTCGGTCTATCCCTATAGACCTTAATTCCTAGAATAAAGGATGCTTCACCTAGGTCTTTCATGGAGAATTCCTTGGACAACCACATCTTGACTGATGTCAACATGGGAATATCATTCCCAATAAGGAGGATGTCATCCACGTACAATACGAGGAAGACAACAGCGCTCCCACTGACCCTTTTGAAAACACATGGTTCCTCTTCATTTTTGATGAAACCAAACTTTTTGATCACATCATTGAAACGAGTGTTCCAGCTCCGAGATGCTTGCTTAAGTCCATATATGGACCTTTGCAGCTTGCAAACCTTGTGATCAGTATCACTGGATGTGAAACCTAGCGGCTGTTCCATATAGATATCTTCCTCAAGATATCCATTTAGGAATGCCGTTTTCACGTCCATTTGCCATATTTCATAATCGAAATAGGCTGCAACAGCAAGCAATGTGCGGATGGATTTTAGCATAGCTACCGGGGAAAAGGTATCCTGATAGTCAATGCCTTCACGTTGACTATAACCTTTTGCCACCAGTCTAGCCTTGAATGTCTCCACATTCCCATCTGCACCAATCTTTCTCTTGAAGATCCATTTACACCCAATAGGTACTATACCTTCTGGTGGATCTACCAAGGTCCAGACTTGGTTTGAGTGCATCGAGTCGATCTCTGACTTCATTGCCTCAAGCCATTTCTCGGAGTCGATATCTGATATCGCCTCGTTGTAGGTTTTGGGATCATCACCATGAGCACCATTACCTATGAGGAACATTTCCTCTACGTCCTCTGAAATAATACCTAAGTATCTTTCAGGGGGACGGGAAACTCTTTCCGATCTACGAGGTGGAGGAGGTAGTGTTCTTATTGGCTCAACCTGATTTGGTTCCACTTGGTCCTTAGCTCGTTCTGCTTGTGAGACTTTCTCATCAAGCTTAATCTGCTTTCCAATGCCACTATCTTGAATAAACTATTTTTCAAGAAATATGGCATGTCGACTCACAATCACATTGTGGTCTTCTGGAATGTAGAAATAGTATCCTAATGACTCTTTAGGATATCCTATGAATCGAGCTCTAAAGGACCTAAACTCTAACTTGTCCGCTTGTTGTCTTTTGACATAAGCCGGACAACCCCAAATTCTGAGATGACTCAGACTTGGTTTCTTACCGTGCCATATCTCATACGGTGTGGTAGGAACGGTTTTAGAGGGAACCCTATTCAGTAAATAGATTGAAGTTAATAATGAATGTCCCCAAAGAAAATCTGGGAGGTCTGTGAAGCTCATCATGGATCGAACCATATCCAATAGAGTCCGATTTCTCCGTTCTGAAACCCCGTTGAGTTGAGGTGTTCCTGGTGGAGTCCATTGAGAGACTATGCCATTTTCCTTAAGATAGTCTAGGAATTCCCGGCTAAGGTATTCACCTCCTCGATCTGATCGAAGAACCTTAATGGGTTTTCCAGTTTGTTTTTCTACTTCATGTCTGAATTCTTTGAACTTTTCAAAAGGCTTCAGACTTATGTCTCATAAGATACACATACCCATACCTAGACAGATCATCGGTAAAGGTAATGAAGTAGACAAAATTGCCTCTAGCCGGCACATCGAATGGGCCGCACACATCAGTATGTACTAGGGCAAGGAGATCTGTGGCCCTCTCCCCATGTCCAACAAAAGGGAGTTTAGTCATTTTGCCTTGAAGACAAGATTCACAAGTTGGATATGACTCAAAAGTCAATGGACTCAATAGCCCATTTTTCTCCAATTTGTTAATCCTATCTTCTGCTATATGACCTAATCTCAGGTGCCATAGATATCTGTCGTTTGGACTATCCCTAGGTCGTTTGGCATTCACGTTTTGCTCGATAGTTAAAACAGGTACATCAATATGCAACTGATAAAGACCATTAACAAGGAAACCATTTGCAATTTTATTTCTTTCATAAAGAATGTTACAATGGTCCTTAAAGAAGGTGATCACATAACCTTCTTGTGCTAAGCATGAAACAGAAATCAAATTCCTGCTAGCTGCAGGCACATAATAACAGTCTTTTAAAACTAAGTCTAAACCAGATGGTAATCGCAGAGGGTATGTTCCCACGGCTACTGCAGCAACTCTTGCTCCATTACCGACGCGTAGGATCATGTCTCCATCCCTCAGCCTCCTGCTATCCTCAAGACCCTGCATAGAAGTGCACAGATGAGCACTAGAACCAGAGTCAAGCACCCAACTGGATGCAGAAGAAACCGTAAGGTTAGACTCAATAACGAGCATACCTCCAGAAGGACCTTCCTTCTTGTTCTTTCAGGGTGGCCAGGTAAGTAGGGCAGTTCCGCTTCCAATGGCCGTCGCTGTTGCAATGGAAACACTTTCCTTTGCCATCGACCTTCTTCTTCGGTTCTGCCTTCTTCTTCTTTGATCCTTCTACCTTTTGCTTTTTCACAGACTTCTTTTTCTTTCCATAAGACTTTCTTTTGGAAGAAGTCCGTTCCATAGCAAGAACTGAGCCTTTAGAACCTTTCATAGAAAGCTCAGCGGTAACCAGCATATTCATCAACTCGGCCAAGGAATTTTGAAGTTTATGCATGTGGTAATTCATGATGAATTGCCCATATGCATCAGTCAAGGATTGCAGAATAATATCGTTCTGCAAGTCCAAGTCCAACTTCACACCGAGCTTCTCAAGCTCTTCCATGTCCTTGATCATTGTCAGACAGTGATCTTGGACTGACTGCCCATCACGCATCTTAGCCTTAAAAAGTCATTTCGTGACTTGATATTTGGCTGCGCGACTCTGTTCACCAAACATCTCCTGCAGGTGAGCCAACATTTGGCGAGCAGTCCCGATATCTTCATGTTGGCGCTGGAGCTCATCAGACATCGAGCCCAACATGTAGTATCTGGCCTTATTGTCTTCGTCAATCCATTTTTCCAGAGACGCTCTCTGTTCAGTGGATGGACGAGCTGGTAAGGTGGGAGGGTCCTGGTCCAAAACATGTGTTAACTTCTCTGAACCCAAAACAATTTTGTAGTTCCTGAGCCAATCTTTATAATTGGGTCCAGTCAGTCTATGTGTGTCTAGGATACGTGCCAGTGGGTTGGACGCAGACATTTTCCTGTAGAGAGTCAAAGATTCTAGTTAGATACTGTAATTTTGACTTGACCAATTTGTTTAGGGATTTTATTTTTAAACAAATTAGCTCCCACTATTTTCTCGGATCCCTACACTCCCTCTGTAGAGATGCGAAAATCTCCGCGATTGATGATTTCTAGTGGGTGGTGCGGTCTCACCAACTGACTCATCACCTCACCTAACAGTTATTGGTGATGGGTTAGCCAATGAGTGAACAACTCTTGTTCAATGATTCTCTAATCATGGTGCACCCAAACTTGGTCTCTAATTCATGAATCTCACCGTATCCGGAATATTGATCCACTCCTTAGTTAAGTCAGACCCACCATTTGCATAGACTGGGTTCCTAATTGGGTCTCTCACCGTATCCGGAATATTGAGCCCAACTCATCCTCCAGCCCATAGCATCCAATGCCTAATAGACATGGTTGCGTCTTCCCGGTGCAACTGAGCCACTGTATCCAGCCGAGAACAATCAACCCCGGGAAGGGCCCGCACGTCTACAATGGTGGAAGACCTCGGACTTAATCTTTTCTTAGGGAGAATTGATTCAGGTCTCATTAAACTAGACTTGGCTTAGTCATAACAATTATGACTAACCTAGTGGCATGGGTCAGCTCGGATTATTGACCACCTCAGATCAGAACTGTGTCAACAGATATGGCCAGGTAAGTGAGACCGGTGGAAGGAATATGCCGTTAACTCGCACAAGAACGCATTCAGGTCGAGTAGCTTCCAATTAAAAACCAGTCGGTCGTCTGTGCCAAACTTACCTTAGACACCAAATTGTTGAGTCAGAACCAATTGGGTTAGCCTACAATCCAGACTCTAACCTCTGAGCCTAATTAGGTCTTGCTTGATCGTGACTCGATCTTGACCCAGACTTAATCCTATTAGGCTGGTCAATTTAAGCATTGTTGATCCCATCTAACCAACTCTTGATTCGGTTTGATCAACCGCTTAGACCTAATTGAGCTACCCAAGCCCGAACCCAGTATTATGAATATGTCTTAGATCTGAAATTCTCAATTTTAGACCTAATTAATATTCCATAAACTTAATTCTTAATTAAGTTGGGTTCATAAACAAAATATGCACAATAAATCCTAGGGTTTCAGGATCTAGGGTTTTGCAGAAAGTAAGTTTTGGGTTTCTGATTAAGGACGAACACGCAGCACCCCTACACGTCATAAGAACACCCCATCGAATGGGAAGAGAGGGCCTTTAAACCCTTCTTCGTTCTTATGACCGGACGGCCAAGAGGAACGCCTTAATCAGGAACATGTAAATCTACAAAACAGTTATAGATCTATATCATATATCTCATATACAAATTTAGATCTAATCAAGGCATATTTTGCATACATCTCATGTATCAAATCATGCATGTTTTCAGATCTAAATTATCACATAATAATCTAAAAAATTAGATTTAAATTGATCTAATCAAAATAAATTCTAATCTAGACAATTATGTAGAACTATTCTACAACTAGTCTAGTCATGCATCTATCATATCTCATATGATATTTAAAATTAAATAATTTTTATTTGCTGTTTATCAGATGTTATTATAACACTTATAATATCAGAAAATAGTAAATAAGAAGATCTAAAATATGATTTAATCATATTAAATCAAAGACATGCAAAACTATTCTATAGAACTATTCTATTCTAGAACTAGTCATGCATATCTTCATGTTCTTAGATCCAAATCATTTAATTTTAATTTTTCTGATTTCAGATCTGATCACATCTCATGTGACATCTGAAATCACATTATTTTTAATTAAAATAAAATTAAAATCAGATCTAAACAATTTTAGAACCATGGCTCTGATACCAGTTGAAGGGAAATCCTGATTTCCCGGTCCAGGTTCGTCCAGATCTGATTAGATCAAGAGATATATTTCAAAAATTTTCTCTTGATCTCAATCAGATCTTGATATGTTTCAGATCTGATTCTTATTATTTTAATAAATAAAATAAAATAAGATAAATTAAATCAAATTTAATTTACCTGATTTGGGTAATCCTATTACCCTGTAGATGATCCTGATTGCAGCGGAAGGTTCTGGATCTTAGCCACGCAAGCGCCTGGCCTCTACCGGTATCCACTCGGGTTGGATCTGGAGATCCTCTTCTTCTCTATCACACCTCCAAAAATCAGATCTGGATCTGATCTGGAGGATCTTCAAAACTCTTTTGAAGATCTGCAGTCGTCCTTTTGCAGCAGCGCAGCCTTCTTGCTTTTGATCGCCTTTCCTTGATCTGAATCGCACCAAACTAAGTCCAAAACAC